>JAWWEO010000021.1:6155789-6241251 GCA_035582975.1 Ormyrus labotus
GTGTTACTGAGAGTATAAAAATTATTTTTAATCAATTTTAGGCCTTCTGTCTAATTTGGGTACCTTCTTCCCTTAAAGGACTACGATGAAGTAACCTTGTTGAAAATTCACTTACAAAATCTTATAAAAATGCAGGCCTTTTATAGGGTTTAATGTGTATTATACGATGCAATATTGCTTTTCTTATTAAATTGTAAATCTCTTCGTAAATTCCCTCATCTTTTAATCTTAACACAATGTAATAAATACGCCGCGCTCCGTATTCCCGTCATGTACCTCCCGTTAAAACCAGAGTAAACTCACATAAAATTTCTCCTAAACATCTCGCGACCCACAAGAAAAGCCCGGTCCTTACAATCGAACGCTCGATAACAATAGTCCACCGCGGCCGCGTCTCACGCATCAATAGCGAAAGTAAAGGAGCGCGTGCCGCGCGCCGCAGTGCAGTTAACCTGAAGAGAGCGCAGTGCGCGCGCGTCGCTCCCCGGGACTGAGACATTAAATCCTCAGATTTTCCCGCTGCGCTTCGCTCTCGGATAATAAGAATCGCCGCCGCGCGCGGCATTATCCGGGGCTAAGTGCGCGAGTGCCCCGGCAGTAAAATAACAGTAAAGAAAGGACTCTCTCTCTCTCTCGCGAGCGCGCACCACCGGTCCCTCGAAGGGGAGGAGGGCCCCATCTGCCTTCGAGAGATCGCGACGACGCGCAGGCGCAAAATTTACTTGTATATATATAACGTGTATACCTGCAGCGAAGAAGGAGAGCACAAGTCGAGGGGATTTTACCAGCTGGCATGCGCGAACCGCGCGAGCGAGAGCCCGCCGGAGAGCCGTGTTATTATCGGCGGCCTGCATCGCCATGCTCCGCTAGGGGACTGTATATGCTACTCGCGGGCCCGCTCTCCGCTTCCCTCTCTGCAAGGGCCCCGATTTGTCGGCGGCCCGGAGGCGCGCGGTTTTTCGGCTCTCGAGCTTTTACGACTTCGGCGCGCGGTTGCGTAACTTTTTATTTAGATCATTTGCGCGGAGGCGCTTTTTTCGCGGACGATCTATCTCTGCCGATTGGGCACTGATTTTTTTTTAAGGATTTTTGTCTCGTTTTGTAATTTGGACGGGCTTTGGAGAACCTTTGCGTGTAGCGTGTGATTTCGAGGCTGTATTGTGTAATTCGAAAAATGTGGTGTATTTTTTAAAGCTTAATTAAATGTAACGAGTTTGTAGAGTTATGAAATATTTATGTAGTTAGAAAGATACTTCTTTTTAAAACTGGTCAATATTTTTCGAAAATTAATTTTGTGTGTCTGAAATTTGTACACGGCAGATTTTTTCAATCCCAGCTGCAATTGATATAAAATGCAGATTTAAATAAAATATATTGAAGCATTTAAAAAAGGGTTTAAATTGAAAAATACTTCAAGTGTGAGATTCAAAATATAATCAATCTCGAAAGTGCAACAGGTGGCAGTTGATGATGAATGATCATGTTTAGCTTTCAAATATCCACTACATTATATACCACTAGGGGTAACAGAATTATATCTTTGTAATAAGAAGCGTCATTCTAATGAGAATATAATGACAAAAAACTATACCGAATTAATCAAACGCCGACGCTGTTAACATTTAATTGCTTCTTTAAAAATAAATGGTGTACCTCATTAAAAATGAATGCAGCCACATTAGACATTAACGCTACTATTTAAAAGTCCAAATTATGCGATCGTAAAACCTGCCAGTAAAATATGTGACAGCGCCGGGGCAATAAAAGCCGAGAGGTACTCCTCTAACTAGAGGAGCGCGTAGCAGCGTCAGTCCACCTTTGGCGAAGGCGAAAAAGGGCGCTATTTTTAAAACGGCCGCCGGACACGCAGGCCAACCTAACCTCTTCCCCTCCTCTCCGTCCAGGCGGCGTCTCCGGCTTTGTTGTTTTTTTTTTTGCTGCCCGCGGGGCCCCCGATATATAAAGACTCCCGGGCCCCAAAAGAAAAAGGCAAGAGGACCCAGTACTCGAGATCATGTATATAAAGACAAGCGAGGAGGGAGGGAGAGAGAGAGGATCAGCCGCTGCAGTTCACCAGCTGGCACGCGTCGGCCCGCCATTATCGCCCGGAGAGATCGCGAACCTCCGATTTTCGCGTTCCTCTTTCTCTCTCTCGTGTTTTTCTTGTTCCGGCGCAACACCTGCCGACTGGGCCGACTCTTGTTTTGATTTCGAAGGAGGTCCAAGAGGGGGAGGGCAGCTCCGACTCGTCTTCGGAGAAGCGGCGAAATATCGCGTGATGTCGCTGCGGTTTTTTGCGGGCGTACCGCGCGGCGGACGCATGCAGGGACAAAGGGCCCTTTGTGCGCCCCGAGACCGCTACATTTTGTAGCGTAGCTGCTGCAGCGTTCCTCTGCGCTCCTCCGACTGTGCCGTTGTCCTTTGCACTCGAGTAACCTTGTTTTCAATAACATCCGTTGCGTTCCGCGATATATGTATGTTGTTGGGGGTAATTTTCGGGAGGATGCAGCGTCGTTCCACGTCTTGCGGTGGAGGAGAGTCTTCGACGCGCCTTCTTTCCCGTGGGTTTTGCATACTCTGCGAGGCGAGGCTAGGAACCCGGTATTAGCGGTCGGCTCGACAATGCGGGTAACTCATTTCTTTTTAAATAGATTCAATCGTCGCGGTTTGTATTCTGCAGGCAGATTGCACGGGTCTCGCGTACATTTTAGCGGATTTTGTACGATATTCGTATATAGTTTTCAACTGCCGTCAATTTGCATAAATCGGTAACGCCAGTTTCAAAAGAATCCAAGCAGAAGTCGCAGTTTCTTTAAAATCCACTCGGAGCCAAAACGTTTTCACACTACCGGTAAGAGCTGACGGTCCGTCTAGCGAAACCTCACTCGCAGTCCATTCACGGAGACCTTTGACATTCAAAGCAAGAGCAAACAGCACGCGCCGCATCTCGCCTCTAAAAAAAAAAAAAAAAACCCGCGTCACCGTCCTCGCTCCTCCAACAACGGCGCCTTGTACAAGCGCCCTGGGCGTAAGCGCGCGCACTCTAATACATTTTCACGCGAGCGGTACATCCGGTTTTCAGCGGAATGACCGATAGCCCTCCCGTCGGCCAATATTTACCCGCGCCAATACGCGCTCGATTCCCCTCTCCCCGATCGACAATGCTCGCAATGTTCGAGCGACGAGGCTGCGCGGATTATATACCTGGTACGTGAATTATCCGTGGAAGTGTTATGCGGGTTACGCGAGCTATGGCACGACCGCCGGGGGGCGACGGCGGCGGGGGTATATCTATTTGAACTGCGATAAATTCGGACGCGATCGCCGGACGGCACAATGACGGACTCTGTGCGAGGAGCACCGGGAAAAATGGGACGGTTTTTTAAATCGGACCGTGTTCCTCGTATTGCGGTGGCGCGTGCGTCATTTCGAGGAGGATTCCGCGGAAAGACGGAAAATGCCGATGGAAAAATGAGTTCTTTGATTTGATAAAGGCTGGCGCGCCGTCGATCGGTAGCTGTTTGCTTGTTGCTTGCAAATATTTGAGGTTTGAATGGTAGAAGGTGTGCTGAGGCGTTATACCAATTCATTTTGAAAACTGTAAAATAATCTTACGTGAATCCTGATTTTCAATTAGAAAATATAATTTTGAGCTTTATTGATTCTGAAGTGAACGAAAAAAAAAAAAAAATAAATAAATAAATAAAACCGAATTTTACGATCCCAACTGGTCATCCATTCAAAGTCAAAAAAAAAGGAACGCAAAGCCTTTTAAAAGTCCGAAACGCGCAAAAAAAGAAGAAACCGTAGCCATGGAAATCGCCAAGCCGTCTGCGGAAGCGGCCGCGCACACCCGATGCTTTAAAAATTCAGGCAGGATGAACCAGCCGAATCTGAAATCTCGAATCGATTAGGCGGCAGACTGCATTGTGCGGCCTGCACATCCGATATTTTCGTCATCGGCCGCAGGAAGCATCGCAGTCGTCGTCGTCGTCGTCGTCGTTCGCAGATTTTCGGCAGATGCATAATGTGCGTCACGTATACGGCTGGTCGCCGCGCATAATGGCCCCGGCAGCGGAGGAAGCCAATTGGCCGAATATTAAGGATGCGCGGAGGATGCTATAAAGCTTTTCCGGGGCACTCCTTGCGATCTTCTTGTTGCTCTTGTGTCGATCGGAGGGCTTTCTGCTCGACGGAGAGAGAGAGAGTGGAAGCGCCGATTTATTGCCGACGGCCGTGATGGATATAACTGTTACAGCTGGTTTTATTATAATGGATTTTTGTATTTTACAAACGTCGATAAAAAAACTTGTATCAAATACGCGAGGATCTATCGCGTCTTGTAGCACACTTTTATAACGTATTCTAGGAAACCATAAGATTTTTTCCGCGTAGACGTAATAAAATGTTCACAATTTCGTATATACAAAACCCGGTGGTCATTCGAAAAAATCAGCGGCGGCTCCATTTATATACCTGCTCAAATATTTACCACAAATTTAATCAATATATTCAAGCGTTTAAGGGCAGCGAATGAAAACCGCTCCTGGGCCACTTTTTACAAAGCAGAGGAGTCAACGTCTTAATTCGGCGAGTTGCCGCGAACGATTTATATCACGAGGAGGACGGAAGGCTCGCCCAAAGGGTTCCAGGGATATTCGTTCGCGCGAGGAGGACTTAAATTATCGGCTGTCGGGAGCGATCAAAGTCACTCGCGCGCACTCGCTCATAATTTATGATCGTTTTGCCGCGGCGAAAATTTGCCGCGATTATATATTGGCTCTTTTTTTTTTGTCCCGCGCGCGTTTATATCGGGCGGAGGGATCTTGAGCGATTCGGGAACCGGTGGAACTTCGCACGTTAGAAATTAGGATTTTAATTTTATGTATCGTTCGCTCATCTGTCTTTGCACGTGGGTTCGAATTTTCGGCCGGGTTATTCAAATTATATTTGAATGGTCGAAATTATTCGTAATGGATTCTTTTGGAAAATATTTTAGGATATGAAAATTAGGGAATAATTTTGTATGTAATATCATTAATTTTATACGGACTCGCCGAAGTGTTCGTGTATATGTTTGTACACCTGTAAACTTTTTTTTCAAAAATATTTAACTTCTCAAGATTTTAATAATGTTATTGGAACCTACGCATAATAACTCATTTTCAAGCTTATCTGTCAAATTCTTTTTTTTTCATACAAGTAAATGCTTATATATATATATAAATAATTAAAAAAGCGTTGGATCAAACTAAAAGTGGGTCAAAAACGTAAAAATATAATGCCACGCATTTATCGACACTCATCGCGTAAGAATAAATTCCAGAAGAAAGCACGCCGCATAAAAGCAGAGCATAAAGAGGCTCTCGAAAGGACAGCATTATTAATTCATTTACGATATCCTCGCGAGTTACGAGCCGACGCGTCCCTCCGCGCGCGTCGCGTTCGAGCCTCGTCGCTTTTATAAGCACAAAGCCGTCAGCTCGCCGCAATAAAATCTCGAAAATCGTATCCCGATCCCCTCGCTCCTCCTCGCGCGCACTTAATGAATTCAATCGCGGAGCCGGAGGATATACGTAGGAAGGAAAGCAGACCTCGAAGGACAGGCCGGCCGAATTACAAGCCGCCTTAAAACATGCGCGCATAATGCCGTCCCACTGAACGGCTGCACGCTCCTCCGGATTGATCGCGAAAAGAGCGGGCAGAGGCAGGTGCTAAGGCCGACAGCTGCCGCGATGCGCCTCTCTCTCTCTCTTACTCTCGCTCGCTGCTTCTTAGGAGGAGCAAAGGTTTAAGCCTTCTGTCCCCCTTTTTTCGACGCGCGGCCCGCGAAGGAAAATCAACAGCTAAAAAAGCGGAGAGAGAGAGAGCGGATTCGTACGACGGCTTTTCAGGGGTTTTCTTGCTCGTGCACGTGCCTCGAGACGACGAGTACTGCTGGAGTTATCGAGCTTTTCTGAAATGGAAAGGGGAGGGGTTTGATGGGGAATTTGAAGTAAGACGGCTGTGCTTGAAATGCAGATGTATAAATTATTATGCGAAATATTTAATGAGCTTTACTAGTGAATTTAATTATCAGAATTTCGAAATTTTCATTTTAGCTGCCGGTAAGTATTTATAAATTCAAAAGAGCTACTTCTACCAGAAAAAGTTTTATATAGCGATTTTGTTGATCCGAGAGAAGTTTTGTGGAAATGTAGTCAGAATACTTGAATGCTTTCAATTAATTTGTCGATTTATTCTTCCGTTTTAACATTTAAAATAAAATAGTAACAGTTTTACGACTTTACTACAGGAATTGGACTTTTTAATATAAAGGAATTTTAGTAATAATCTTATAAAATTGCACCAAACTGCTATGAAACCTAAAACTACATTTTCTCCGCTGAGAGTAGCTCAAAAAGATTTCAGAATACTGCAATTTCTTGCACTTTTCTTTCTCTCTCTTACCTTTTCAGTCTCGAGCCTGAAAGAGCCGATTTTCAATAAAAACTTCATACAAAAATCTTCGCGTGTCCCACCCAAGCTCCCCAACTGCATCAACAAAAAAGCCCCATTGTCAGCGGCATCACAAAAGCTCGAGTGAAATTCGTTATCTCCCAGAAAGGAGAAGAAAAAGGCGGCTCGTTCAATGCTTAATTTACGATCAGCCGAGCGTGTACATACTCGCTCCCGGTACGTACCCTAAGTGCGCGCATTGCGCGTCAAAGGAGGGTCGGAGGGGGCTTTTCTTCCGCTTTTCCCCTCGCCGCGCGCGCGATTTCACGCGCGACGACAAATGTACATCCGATCCAATCGATTACTTACGCGGAGAGCGCGAGCGGAGAACCGAGACTCCTCGGGCCGAGTTATGAGAAATGAGCCGCCATTAAGTATGGGCGCGCGCAGTCAAAGGTGTGTGATCGTTTACTGACAAATTTATTTAACTTTTTTTTCTTTCCGGAGAGCCGCGACAAAGCCGTCGGGCGTGAAATCTCGGCATTGACATCGTATTTGAAAGGAATATCATTAGTTACATTGTGCTTAGGAGCTGGTGTTCGGGCCTTTTTGTGCATCGATCCGCGTGTTTCGGCTCTGCGGCGAGTTTGGAAACTTGGTCGGGGGATAAAACGTATTTATTTTGGGACTGTAAATCGTTTAATTTATCGGATCGGTCTTGAAACCGAATGGTTCCGCGTCGATGTTCTCTTTCGAGTCACTTTTTACTTCTTCAAATATCCGGTTCTTATTTATTAACGCGGAATGCGCAAGGAATTGGCTAAAATCTTTGATTCTTTTTTTTTTATCGAAGCTATCGCTTTTATTAAGTCTCATTTTCTTTAATAACTGCGTAATTAAATTTTACTCGCGGCATTTAAAACTTGTTCACTTTATTAAATTAATTCACTTTATTAAAAAACGTCATGAATCATTTAAGATAATAAAGTCGAGAAGTTTTCATAAAATTTGCATTTTTGCACCTGCAGATATTCCCATTTGAATATATTTACGTAAATTTTTTACGGCTTTACGTACTTAATTACTTGTCTTTAAAGAAAATCATACGGAAACAAAAATCCACCTGAATTTATTACATATATATAATACTTATTCCAAATAAATTCAACACATAAATATTAATGAACCGCTAACAATTTAATTTCTCCCTTCGTTAGCGAACTGTACCCTTAAATACCCACAACGAAAACACCCTCTCTCGCACATTAAAAAAACTCTGCAATTTAAATGTCATATTTCACTCGCCAACCAGCCACTCACGCAATTAATCACAAGTGCATCGACATCCCCGTGTTTACAAACAAAAATTCGTCGAAAAAAAGGGCACACGCATCGGAGAAGAAAGAGCAGACGGAGAAAAAAAGAAGAAAAAAAAAAAAAACAGGAGCCTCGAGAGAGAAGAGCAAAGGGCGCTTCCTCCGAGCTTCCGGCTCGCGCTCGGCGGCGAGGAGGAGGCGGCCAATTACCGCCTGCGGTTTTTTTCGGCACGAATCGCCCCCGAAGCATACATACGCCAACTGTTGCCCCGGCCGGCAAGAGAGCGGGAGATTCCGTAACCCCTTTTATTTTTTCGAGCGTCGCACGCACAAGCGGAAAGTCGCCGAGCGAAACAAAAAAAAAAAAAAGACAGTACAAAGGGACGCGTAGAACGTAGTAGATACGTACTGTGCTGTAATAAAGATCGCGTATATATACAGCACGTGGCGGAGAGAATTCGAATGCGGGACGCGCGTTAAGATGTAAAGCTTCGGCGCGGGAGACTTTTATTGCCGTCAGATGCAGTTATATTGCCTCGGCTGAATATTCATGCGCCGATCGCTTCGAGAAATTATTGACGAGGCTCGCTTTCTTTCTTTTTTTTTTGCTCGAGCTTTCCCGCGGGGTACGCAAGCGGGCGTAATGCAGCTCCTCTCGCTGGGGTGACTTGTGCTTGCGCAGTTGCGACTGCGAATAGCCCGTTTAACATATAAAGCGCCGTTTTTTTGGGATAAAGAAAGTTCGTAGTTTTTAAATGCGGGCTGTAGATTCGGGATGAATCACTCGGTTATTCCAGACAGTTGCTTTCAAGTTTTATTGGTTTAACTTACCGCGAGCGTATAACTCAATACGAAATTCATGAATTAACGAACTTTTGCTAAAACTAAAACGCGTTACTCGATATTCGTCGTACTTCGTACTTCTGCTTTGAACGCGCATTAAAAAAAGCTCCCTCAATCAAAAGTCAAAATTATCTTTTCCCATTTCCATCCGCAAATATTTGAAAAAAAAAAAAAAAAAATTTACCCACAGTTTACGTAAAAGCACACACAGCCTGAAAAATGACAAAAGACCACCCCAAAACCAACCGGCGGATACCCAACGAAACCTCGAACCTCGTCGCTCTCCTTCGAGCACGCCATTATACCTTTGTGCTCGCTCTTTTTGCACTTCTTGCCCGTCGAGGGCGTAATGCCTGCGTACGCGGCGCGTACCGTCGACGCGCCGGCTTACCCACACAACCGAAAATTCGCGGAGGCTATATAATATATACGTAAGAACGCGCCTCGGCTCCTTCAAGGACAGTCGGGCGGGTTGCGCATGCGCGCGTCTTCGCCCCGGAGGACCGAGGGATTTCCGCGCATTGTGCACAGCGCGTGCAGCACGTGCGCGCATTATATGATTTATTCCGCGTCTGACCTTCTTACTTTGTGTCTTTCACGAAAAAAAAAAAAAGAAAGCCGGAAGGAAGGAGGGGAGGCGGCCCGCGTTGGCGCATTGTGCGCTGTTCACCGAGGAGCTGTGGCTGTTTTTCGGCGTTTGCGCCGGGCTTTCACGCGCTTGCGATCGTTTTGCCGGATGATGGTTTGGCGACCGAGTGCAGGGAAGTCGTGTGAAATAAACGAAACGAAATAAACGCAGGTTTCAATTATATACTTTTAGCCTGCGATAATGTATTTTTTTAAATTATGTTTCACGAATACGTTCGAATCGAGTTGCTTTTGTGAGAATATTGACGCATCTGTCTTTGATGTTTCAGTGACGCGGCGGAGCATCCTGCGTTGGTTCATTATTTTTAGATGCGAACGCAGATCGATTAATCGATTTCAAAAATGCTTATTTAATAAAAAAACCTTGCAGCAAAAATATTTGTCAAAAATGATATTGCAAAGATAAAAAAAGATAAAAACAAACCTTTACCCAGATTTTAACGCATTACAAAGCGGATCGATTTTCAAGAAAACTCATTGCACAAAAAGCCCTTAACCTTAAGTACCGCCCTCCCCGACAAACTGCGCTGCCCTCTCACGCCTCCCATTGTTAACAAACCATTGTTTATCCAACAAACGAGCCCAGTCATTCAGCGAGCGGCTCTCGACCATCTGCACTCACGAGAGCCACCTAGTCGGCGCGCGAGGCGTTACGTAGTCGGAAGCCAAGCTACACCGGCTCTCTCTCTCATTCAAATGCGCAGCAGCCAACCCCCACAGTCACCCTCTCGACCCCTCAGAGCGCCGCGCCGTACAGCACAAAAAGCACTCGTGCCGCGCACTTGACCCCCGGCACCCGGAAAATTTCGAAAACGACAAAAGGACCGAGAGAGAGAGAGACACTCTTCGGGCCGCTCGATTTATCTCACTTTGACGCCTGTTGCTCGTCGTCGGCCGGAGCCGCGGCGGCGGCGGCGGCGGTCGGTCGGTCCGTCTCCTTCATTTGTCACGAGCGGCTTTCGAAATCGCGTGAAAAACGTCGATCGACGATTAATCAGGCAACGTCGCGCCTGCGGTGTCGTGCCGACGTCGTGGCACGCGCGCCTTGGATGCGCAGCTGGATTACGCGGCGAACGCCCATTGACTCTTCTCGCGGGCTGCCGCTCATTTTCACCTGCCCCGCGTCTGTTTTACATTTTCTTCTTTGATTTTTCTTCGGGGGGATCGCTTTTTTCTTTTTTTTTATTTCGACCTCTGGGGTGGTTTAGTTTCGCTGTACGCGGCCCCGCGAGGAGCACTGTTTTCTTTGTGGATTGATTTTTCGTGATGAAAAGTCGGGACGGGAATGGGGGGATGGGGAGCGAGTACAATGGAAAATAAAAATATGCCTTTTCCTATTGGAAAGCGGATTTGAACGAGTCAGTCTGTTATACATTGTTTGCATTTTGGAGTACGGTTGGGTAAAAGTTTGATGCCTTCGGATTTCTGGTGTTTGTGACAATTTAAGCAATGTATAAAATGTAGTTTATCAATGTATGTGTATAGTTTTCAATGGAAAATATTTTATTGCTCATGTACAATCGCAATTATTTGGTGAATTTATAGATTTAATAGTCTTCAATATTGTTATTTTCCAAAATTATTTCGGAAGGACAGCATTCCTTATAGTTTAAGGATACAGTTAAGGAATCTCGGCAGCTATATACTCACACAATTTTAGTCGAGTTCTGTACAACAGTGACATATTTTGACAAGATTAAACCGAATCAGAAAATTATCTTGTACATTACGACAGTTTATCAATATTGAATTTTCGTTTAAACTTTACCTAATTATCCTTGTATTACAAAAATATACAGTAAAGTCGGAGAAGACCCAAAATTCAGCAATTGAATTTTCTTCCCCAGCAAAACTTTCACAGGAACCCTTCTTCTCCGTTCCTTCAAAAATCCATTCGAAGCCTCGAGCCTTGAGCCTTGCTCTCCTCCGCCAATCGGCTTCTGCATTATCAGTCACGGCACTTGCATTCTCAACGCGAAAAAAAAAGGGACTGCTCGCGCGCAGGTGTGGAGAACGGCAATGTCATCGCGTAAAAATAGTTACGCGCGGCGCGCCGCTTTAATGAAAACGGCGAATTGATATTAAAGCAAATTATCGGCGAGAGATCTCGGAAACGCGGCGGCGCGGCCATATTAATTTCCACTCTGGAAACAGGATTTCTGAGAAAGCTCGATTGCCAGGATTTCCGAGTTGTTACGTTGTCTTTCAAACGGCGAGGCGTTTTTAGCGCATTACGAAATGTTGCCGCGTTACCGTAAATTGCCTTTACTGCGGCCGAAGTTTAATTAAAAGAAATTTAGTGAGCCCATCAGTCTGGAAAAATGCGGCGAGGAATCTTAAAAGAGCAGAAATGTTAATTTTGGATAGTATTTTTGTTACGCTTCGCATTTGTCGATTGTAAGCATCGATATTACTTTTCTTCGTGACCATCTCATACTACGAATGTATGGCAGTTTTTACCCAATAAAATTTTATCGCTGACGAAAATCTGAATAAGCTTATTAAGTTGAAGATAAGTTAAAAAAGATAACTCAGCAGCAAATGGTATTTGTTTGCAAAAATTTGCATAATTTTTTGAAACTGTATAAATAATTATAATGAATTATAACTTTATGATGATTTTAAGAAAAGGCCATAAAAAATTTTAATATTTGTTAGAAATTTTTTTTTAATTAAACATCGTACAATATTAATAAAAAAATGGTTAAATAACATCAGCTGTATAACGCAGCATACATTAAAAAAATTTATTATCACTTGTATATTTGCTTAAACATACATTTGAGTAGCATTGTAGTAAAATAAATATTTATTTGCCATTAAAAGGTAAATGTCAAATTCATTTTATTACTCTATTACTCATTTTTGACAATCATAAAACGTTTCTCGACATATGCATACCCGTGTAAAAATATTAGTCCGGGCAAAGTCTGATTTAATCTGAGCGAAATCTGATGGGAGAAATCTGGCGTAGGCCACTATCTCAGGCTCAATTGAAAACTTTTTACTAAATAATTTTTTTTTTTTTTTTTTTTTTTTTGAGAAAAAATATTTTAAAGTTTAGGAAGAAGTTTTGCAAACTTGCTGCTAGTTGATGATTACCAATCGACACTACTCCCATAGCAAAATTTTCACACTCTATGTGATAAAAGCCGTTTCATGTACATGTAATATATGTTGTAAACTATTTGTCTTAAAATTTTCTGACAAAAAAAAATTATAAATATATTAAATTAAATTATAAATTTAATTACAAATTTAATTTAATTACAAGACTTTTCTTTACTTTTAAATTAACTTTTAATTAATGATAATAATAATTAACAAGAAATTCGTAATCCGAACGCTTCAGGATCTCAAAGACAATTTTAGTACAAAAAACGATGCAGAAAAAAAGTTAAACATTCCGTTATTCGAGGAGATATTTTCATCTTTTTAATTATTAAGAACAGAATTAGCTAAATTTAAAAAAAAGCGTTGTTGGTCTCAACCGTTCGCGAGAGAACTCTGTGTTCGACTCACCCCGTGCCCTCGTATTATCGATTGTTCTATAATTAGCTGAGGGAAATCGGCGCCCACGGAAGATCCTTTATACGATCTCCGCGACGCGGCCTACGTAACAGCAACTGATTGTTTTTCTGCTACGGCGAAACACTTGTCTTGCTTTCTCTTTCCAAATAATGGGACATTATAGAATATCGGGAACAATGTCACATTCGCGCTCGAGTCCTCTCTGTTGAAGTGTCTGTGCAAGGTAGATCGCGGAACATCTTCGTTCTATGGTTATTATTACCTATACACATTTTTTTTTTTCACACGGGTCTGCTCATCGTATAAATGACATTTCCGACATACATATTCCCCGCTGTCATCTTCACGACCACATTTTTATTTACGAGACTTGGAGTCAACTAAATTAAATTTAAAAAGAGAGCAATTCAAAGATGAGTGATTGCTTCTAATACGATGAATTGAGACGATGGCTTTCCTAGGTAAATCTGGATAATCTTTGAACCACGGACTTTTATATTATTATTTATAATAATATTTAAAATAGTCAATTCCTTTAGATTCACTTATTTTAATAGAAATATCTCTGTACTTTCCAAAGAGATCAGAGACCGATAATTCAGCATTATGCCAAACACCATTTTTTGCTTCCTTTTTGACTTCTTTATCGACCATTACTATCTCATTTGAAAATTTACCACCTAGCCGTAAATTTTCAAATTTTACCGAGATTGTTTCTTAAACTATTTGCAAGATTTTATGATTAGGGAAAAAGTTTGAAATTAAATAGTGGCCTGAATTTTTGATAGACTTTTTGTGCTAGAACTTCCTTAGATTTTAACCAGATTTTATTTGCATGGGAATATAAATTAATGATACTCATTTAAATTTCATCATTCTCGTATTCTAAATAAACTTATTTTGTTTCCTACATAGATAACTTGTGAAAACAATAACAGTAAACGAGGAAGCTTAAAAAGTAGCAAAGTTATTTTGTACATTCTTCGGAATATAACCATATTATTGCGATTTATGATACTTGTATTGTGGAATTATACCGCCAAAGATTGAAAAATAAATATTTTCTAAAAAATAATACAATAAATTATTTTAATCGTACTAAAATTCTGTTTGAAATCGGAGAAACGCGTGCAAAAAGTTGTTTTCAGATAAAAAAACCGAAAACTCCCAATCATCCCGGCAAAGCCGATTCTTCCTACACCCAAAAACGCAAGCATCATCGTCGTCCGCCCAAACTCCCGGCTCCCTTTAAAAACAAAGGCCCGTGCATGCGCCACGAGCAGCACATCCCACTCATAACTGTTCTCTCCAGTCTCTTGACTGCTCTTCTCCGGCAGGTGTTCCTCCGAAAGCAATATCCTTTAATGCGGCGCACGCGCCGCCGCTCGGCGTCCCGAGATTTATTTAAGCACCTATAAATAGCTCGGACTCGCGCGCCTGCAATCAGCGGGGCAAAAAAAAGAAAAGGGCCTCTGCTCGCGCTCTCACCTGTCAGGATGGCTCGCGACTAATAATCCCCGCGTGCGCGCGCGCGCGCGGCTGGCCGCTGCAGATTTTTTCGCCGCGAATGCGGGCGCCACCTGCGGCCGCTGCAGCTCTCCGTTTACGGACTCGTAAAAAACGCGCGGAAAGAGGCTTGTAATCAAGGACGGAGGAGAGCCGTTCTGTGTTTTTTTTTTGTTCGGGGCACGTGTGCACTTTTGGCGCAATTTCGAAACCGGCGAGCGAGCCGGTCGTTTGGCAATTTTTTTGTTGTTTTTGCAAGTGCCCTTATCTCGGAACTGCAGGGGTTTGGACGAGTGGTTTCGAGCTGATGCGAGCCTCGGACGATCGAAGTCGTGGGTTTGGAAAAATGATTCAATTCAATGATTTATTTACGAAGCGAAAGATCGGTTTGAGATAAGGTTAATATATTGTTATTAAAAACGGTAAGCACTGAAGGAATGCCAGTAAACGATTTTGAAGTATTTTCTATTCAAATTATTTGGTATTTTATTTTTCACGTATTAGTTATTTAGAAAAGAAAAAAAACAATTGCCGCGTCACCTATATAGTGTCAATTTATTAGACCTAAAGGATTCAACATATAAGTTTTGCACAATTTCACTAAACGAAAAAACGTTATACCTCAGAAAATAACTTTCTCTTCAAATTTCTGCCACTTTCGTCGCTCGTTACTTCTCCCAAACCGAAATCTCCTGTAAAACCCACGGAAAACCCCCCCAAGATAATACGAGATTTCCCCAGAACCCAAGGCGAATAAGAAGACGAGCCCCGCCGGCAAAGTGCGCGCGCAACATCTGCAAGGTCTGTCCCGTTTTTCATTAGTCATCGCTGTCACCCGAAAGGTCTCTCAGCGCGCAACACACCAGGCACAGTCCTAATCGCCGACAGACACCTGGACACTTGGCACCACTGCGGATAATTATAGGGGCGCGCGGCAATTCGCCGGGGACACGAACTGTATCCGCCGCGGCCCACCCACCGGTTTTGCGCGCGGCTTTTTCAATTTGCGCGAGTAACGTATGCGATTTGATGGCGCTGACGGATCGACGTGCTTTACGAGTGGTTTGTTTGACAAAATTTTACGGAGGAGGGTTCGATTCTGGGAAAGGGACGATGGAGAGGACCTTTGGTGGAAAAGCGAATTTGGTTGCTTCGTTTGCTTTTCGATTGCGATAGTTTTAGATAAATTTTGAGGCGTAAATTTGGGAGCAGCGTAATTGTTTAAAACGGAGATAAGCAGGTCTTGTTAATTTGTCAGTTAATTTAATTAAGTAAACTGCCAACGTTTGAGAAGCGTTTACTGATTTATTATCAATTAGGTAAAAATCTGTCCATTTGCAATAAAATGTATAGCAGCATTGTTTTGTTAATATCTTCTTTTATTAGTATTTTATGTACTTGATAATACCACGTTCTCTGAAAAGTAGCGGTTATTGTATAAATAAATAAAGTATTCAAGTAATAAAAAGCTAACAAAAGTAAAAAATATATATTTACAGAAAACATTATCGGTTCATCGTCATTCACGTCAATTTTTGAATGTTCATTCATTAAAATGTAAACAGCTAATCATCGATAAGTGCAATAAAGCAGTAAAAATCGGCTCCACGTGCCGGAGTTTCGTCAATCACTTCTCACACAGGCGCAGCAGCCGAACTTTGTCCTCAAAACGCATCATTCCATCAACTCCACCGGCAATGAACCTCAACCGGGCCGATAACGCTTTTTCGCCTCAGCACCGATGACGTAACCCTCCCCGATTAGACGAGCCTTCATCTCTGCTCCGGGGTCATTGTCTCTCCCCAAAATCTCATCATCCTCGTCTCTCGCGCTTATCTGCGGAATCCGTAGCTTTCCAGCTCGTTCGGCGCATTAATAAATTAGCCGCCTTCAGCGCGTTGTAACCGCTGATAAATCGACGTTACAGGAGGCGCTCTTGTGATCGTCGCGCCTCATTATCTTGCCCATCACATGAGCCGCCTGTAAAAACAGTACGCTCACTCGAGAGAGAGAGAGATTCCGCGGCGGCGATAAGACCACGTGAGAGAGCGCCTTATCACCTACGGTCGCGCTGCACCGAAATATATATTCGACACGTGCGTTCAGGCAAGTGTGAAAACTGGGGCTACCGGCGTGATCATCGCGATTTCGAATTCACGCATCGGGGATACGTAATGAAATTAATGGCAGAGTGTACACAAGGACGTTTATTTGCGCGACTGATTATGTAACGGCCGGCTGGCGGCGGGGAAAATTTAATTTTAGATTTAGACTGGATTGATTAGCGGTCTTGAGTGCTTTGGGATGATTCTGATCGGGGAGTCATATGTGGGTTTGTGGACTCTGCGACACTTTTGCTGAGTAACGATACCGAATGGGTTTGTAATTTATTTAGTCAATATTCTTTGACTTTCTCAGAATTGATGTGCGATTTCTAGTTCTGTATAATAGAACGTTACGCAGATTAAGTTTTTATGCGTCGGTATAATATTTATTTTAATATATTGAAAGCATTCTTTTTTTTTTAGGAAATTTTTTTAAATAGATTTTTTAGAAAGTATTTCTAAAACTAATTTTGTATGTAATTGCAAGGAATTTTGTAATACTAGACGTTGGACTGTCCATTAATCAATATAATGCAATTTTGCACGGTTGCACATAAAATGTAACTTTATCACAACTTACGATTGATGATGTTTATTATACTTATATCAGATAAAATATCTATGAACATTTAATTTTCAAAATATTTTATAATGAGATTATAAAAAATACTTTTTATACAGAGCTTAACACCGAGTACTTCAATTTGACGTTTAAACTTTTGAAAATGAATAGTACCGACATCTACATGTTAAAATAAGAATTACTGCTGTGGCTAAGAAGGTAAGGCTGGCAAGACCCGCAAGGCTGGCAAAGCAAAATATAAGTTTCGTAACTATATTACCGACTGATGGAATCTTCAAGAAACTACTATACGATATCATATGCGCATAATATACCGTTAGTAAACAATCAATAATTACATGATTATCCACAATTGCTAAGTGGATCTTAAATTACACTTGTATTAAAAAACAATTATTTTAAATTACTTACATTATACAACTACACCCGAAATGTAAAAAAAAATTGTTAAAAACCACGCCGAATCCCTGAATAATTCACGCTCATGCCCCACTTGTCACAATTGCAAGCCAAACTAGCTCGCTTCCATTACCTAAACGAACGAGCAATAAATCGTGCCGAGCAATAACCCAAGACACTTGTACTCGCGGTTACTTGCCGTTCCGCGAGTTAGTTCAATTTTTCAAGCCGTCGCGATAGTCGGTGCGCCGCGCGCATTGACGCAAACGATTTCCATTCGACGCACGTATCGGCCGATTGATCGATCTTGCGGTGTGCGCGCCGTGTAATCTTGCGACTCGCACCGCGACGAGCACTTACTTTGCAGCTCGGAATTTCAATCCCCGACGCGACGCGGGGGGATTAAAGGGGCAGGCATCGGGGATTTTGGATTTGTGGATTCGGAGCTTCGACAGGATTGTCCTTTGCGGTTCGTGGCTTTATTTGAATTGTTTTCTGGTCGGATATAGGTTTTGTCTTGGAACAGAAGGATTTGTAGTTTTTCTCAGTTGAAACGGTCAATAGAGATGTGAACCGACTGTTGGGATAAGTGAATCAGATAACTACAGATTCCATTTTTAAAACGTAATTTTATTTTCTCGACACTTTTTTTTTATGCAATAATATAAAGTTACAGTTTAATAAAATTGTTTCTTGTTTGGAAAATAATATGCCCCGTTAATATTGCAAAATTGTTTTTAATATTTGAGAATAGTAAAACGACCTCGACTCGTCGACAATCTGGTAGTCCTTACAAAGACACTAAAAAGACAAGCAAAAGTTGATTTCATAATAATACAGTACGTCAATATTTGACCTTCTTGAATGTAAACTGTATTCGCTTCGGGTTTAAATTTCTGCGTGATACGAAATTTCTGCTCAGTTTTGTTATTCTTATATTGTCCACGCTTTAAATCACACAAGTCACAGAAGTTTAAAAAAAAGTCAAAATTTTTGTTGAATTCGTCTAAAAAAAGCAACAAAATGACATTATCTTCCTTTAATAATTTCAAGCAAGCAAAATCTGAAACTGAAAACCTCAAGTCTTGTTTCTCACACGGCACAATAGCACGAACTCGAAATACAATGCGCAAAGTAGATAAAAGCCATTTTCTCCAAAGAAGCGCTCCTTCTGCTCCTCCGCAGAGTGTCAGACAGACAGCAGCGGCGATAAAGCAAGACGTCGGATCAAACCCCACCTTGGCATCAGACTTTCAACCGCTCGTCGCGCGTCGCACAAAAGCTCCGCTCTCTCTCTCTCTCTCTCACTCTCTCCCGCGTAATCGTTTACCATTGTTCGTCGCATTTCCCCGCTAATTACCGCATCACGCACCGAGGCTCAAAAGAATGCACCGGAGCCACAACGTCACCGTCCCTCAATTACTACTCGCCAAGAAGAAGAATATGTAGGAAGGAGAGGAGAAGGCGGGAGGTCGCTCTTTCAACGCTGCGGGTGGCGAGCTTCTTTCGCTACGACATTGAGAGGGAAAGGATGGAGGATGTAGAAAGGCGCGCATTGGCTTTTTCGTCTAATTTTGTTATTTTTTCTATGGACGTGTGAATGTTTGGACTGCAGGGAGATGGGGGATTTCGGCGAGTATTTGTTTTGATGGAGGGGTTGATTGGAAGGGAGAATTGGGAGGGATGTGGGTAATAATCGATGTATTTGATAAACTTTGGTGAATCAGAAGATAAATTTATGAGTTATTTTAGCTCTCACTGTTTTTTGAAATACGTAACTTATTTTCCTTGTATGAACAAATTTTGTGGTTTGATATGAAATAATTTTTTCGTTTATTTTCACATAAAAAAATATGAATTTGAGGAAGGATAAATTTGTTATTGTTAAAATATTAAATATTTCAAATTAGTCGATTTTCTACAAGAAACGGTAATTTCTTCGCAGTGCAAAATTTTTATAAAAAATAAAGATAAGATATGCAGTGATAAATACGTAAAAACTGATAAAGTTATTTCACGCAGTTTAGTGAGAGTAAATAATATATATCTATGTTTACAACTAATAACTCACGTCACTGGAGTAATAATTTATTGCAATAGGTTTTATTGACACTTGATTAAATACATCTGTGTCAAAAATAAATTATTCTAATAAGTAGAACTGTATTAATACATAAGTTATAGGCGAGTAAGCAGAAATTAAAATAGTGCAGCGTTCTTATACATTGAAATCTTATAAATAAATATATTTGAATAAATAAGTATTATTTTAATATCATCAATAAAACTTGTACGACATTTTGCATTATAAACATCAAAATAAATCGTTCGCCTTCACGACGTGTGTCATTATCAAATAAGATTCGAATGTTTTTTAACGAGAAAACCTCGATTAAATAAAAAATAACTTTGCGTAACATAATTTGGTTATTGTCCGCATCAACGAAAGCATTTCTTTTTTTTAAATTAACTCGATGATCTTTCCCTCCAGAAAAAAAATCAATACCTCCCAGACTCAACAATTTTCCCGTCCTCCGCATCCAATTTCCCAGCAGCCGCGTCGCCTCGCAATCCTGGCCCTCTGTCCGCGATTCCGCAACCCTCGCAAAAATCTCTCATTAAAACCGTCGCGGCGCGTCAGTAGAAAACTCTCCTTTCAGCTCCCGCGGCTGCAGCTCCACTAACCAGCCCGGAGCGCCGGCCGCTGGGAGGGGGGCGGGAGGGGGGGAATCAGCTGACTGACGCAAGCTCGGCTCGCTCGACTCCGCTCAGCCGCCAGAGTACCGCGAGCGCGCGCCTCGTCCAGTACGTGATCCGCGCGGCTCTGACAGTCCCTCCACGCGTGCAGTGCTCCGTGTGTACACACTTGAATTTCTCTCGGCGCGAGAGAGGCGAGGAAAACAGGAGGAGGAGGAGGACGTGTCCCCGAGGCTAACTCCCCGTTCGTCGCCAGCGGCAGCGTCTCGACGGTAAATGATATTGTATATATATTGCGCGCGGAGATTGCATGCCCGTTTCCTAGATCGCGCGTGGGAGAGAGATAGCGCGGGGAGGAAGTGCGATTAGGCGAGATTCCACGACCAATCGCTTACGTCGCGCGGCGGCTGTTTACGTGGCCGAGAGAGCTGCGATCGCTGTGCCTTTCCGTCTCTGCGTCTCGTGCACGCTGCCTCTTTGTTGACAAGGGGAAAAAAGGGGAAGAGAGCGTGATGCAACGCGCTTTTCCGCGCACCGACTTTTTTTTTTTTTTTCACCTGGCTGATGCATCGCGAGGTGAGGTAGGAGTTTGGGAATTGTCGAGAGACGCGTGATGGGTAAAATTGTTTTTTTCTTGTATTGTGGTTAGCAATATTGACTCATTATTTGTTCGAAAAATCCGCAGAATTGACAAGTAAAGTGGTTTTTACGCACGAATGATTTAGTTTCTCAGAATTATCATTTGAAATGCTTTATGTGATTGCAGAGGAATTTTAAAGTTTCTTTTGTTGTAATCAATGAGAATATTATTGAACCCACTTCTGCTGAATTAAAGGTATCAACGACTGTAAAAATGTAATGACAGGAATTAAAAGAAAATTACCTCGTGTATCTGAAACTCGAACTAAAACTTCTTTCAAGTAAGCATTATTACTTTTCTAATAAAAGAAATTTTTCTTAACTTGTGGTGACTAATTCTTGATACTAAAACGTATAATTTAGCTGCAAGAAAATTGGTCTTGAACTAAAAGTGCATACTTATTTTTACTGGCACGGAGACATGCTTCTTACAAAAGCTTACTTGAAAAAATATTATTTTATCTCGAGATTTGAGATTGCGATTCTTGCATTGTAAAGATTATAAATTCCTGTCTATATTACATACGTACCATATATTTTTTGTCGTAATTACGCCCAAGTATAATTGAACTATCGCAATCGTCCTAGTTTACAATTCCCTCGCAAAACAAAACTGCAACTGTTAAGCCGCAAAAGGTAATCACTATATGCAAATCAATTCCAACAAGCGCATCCTCCGATCCACATCGCGGCCCAAAAGGTCAGAACACCGGATAACAGCAGCAGCAGCAGCCGCGAAGCTCAGGTGCACTAATTGTAAGCAAATTATTTATCCAAGCCAGGCGCGCGAGCAACAAAGAAATGTGTGCCGATAACGGTATACGGTAAGATGTATATACACCGGCGGTGGTCACTCCTTTTTCATCTATCCGCGCTTCTCGGTAAGGAAACAATTAACGCGAGAGAAGGAATCCACCTGCGCCTCTTAATTATCCATGCATCGCGCCCGACTTCCGCGCTGCTCCCCTCCTCCTCCAGCTAGTCGCGCGCTTTTACTTTCTCGCGAAAACGCGGCGAATCTGCAGTCGGAAGGTGGCAGTCGGCTTATCGGCGTGAGTCACCAAAGCTCGCTTGTCTCGCGTAATATTCGCTTATCTCGGGATTTAAATATCTTATCTGCGCCTTGGCTTTTTAATCAAAGCCCCGCTCTTTTCGCGGCTTCCTTGAACCCGAAAAGGAACGCGTTATTTCTAGTCGGCAAAAAAAAAAGTCGAGAGAAACGGCCGTCGAGTTTTATCCGCGGGACACTCAAGGATCTTCGATCCGGAGACTCATTGCGAAATCCACGAGCGGCGGCTGAATCATATACGAGTGCGCGCCGCGAACGTGGATATTTTGTGCTTTTCGTCGGTCGCTAAGGAAGAAATGCGCGACTTATCCGTATTTGGGACGCGCCACTTTTTTTTTAAAGATATCGTGCGTTATAAACGTCGGATGATCCTGTTATATGTATGTAAATTTGAGGAGTAGTGCAGGGAGTAAGTGGCTGCTTTAAAATGTGTTTTTATGGGTGTTAGTTATTTGAAGTACAAAGGAAGTGTTATTGCGTGATTCAGGATATAGAGTGAAAATTTTAGAGAGAATTTTTATACGAGAAAAGCTGAAATGTATTTCATTTTGTACGAAAGTTTTGTAATGAATAATTTTAAATTTGTATTTTAATTCGAACTTCTTATATAAATCAAGGTTTTCTTAGAAACTTACAAATTCATACTTACCGAAAAGTGAATCATTAATTTTCAGTGTTCGATAATAAAAAAGACTTCATCAATTTCTAAAGAAGCATTGTACGTAGGTGAAAGAACTTTTATAAAGTAACAGCTAACACTTTATCAGATCAGTAGTGCATATAATCTTGATGAATCTTGATTTTTCTCTGTGCAAATAATTAGAGATTTTCAAGAGTAGAATGAAAATTATCTAGTTATTATTCCGCATTCAAATCCTAAAAGAAGGCTAATTATCTTGTTATGCTATTTTAGTAAAATAAACCATATTTAGCACTTTTTATAACAATTTAGATTTACATTATTACCGTCATTATTGTGCAAAGTGGCGCTTTAAAGCCTCATTAAAATTAACCACAAAAAAAAATTCATACACTCCACGAACTTGCGGCGCATAAAACTCATCTCCTTAAACATCTCCCCATAAATTAACCTTGATTTCCAGCCAACTTAATTCGAACAATGCGCAAGACCGCAGACCTGAAAAATGAGAAAAACTCGGTCTCGCCTTTGCCTCCAAATAAATTATCATAAATCTTGGCCGATGAAAGTATACGCACTTATTGCGCTTGCCGCGCATGGAAGTCAATTGCGCGTTCGAGGTGCAGGCCGTCGATTATTTCCCCCGAGCGGTTCGATTTCGTGTGCGGGCGGCTTTTCGGGTTATCAAGATCGAAAGTTCGCTTTTCTCGAAGAAAAGTTCGCGGCGAGAGGAGAGCTGTAAAGTGTTTAGGAGAAATTTCGCCGCGTCGGTTTAATTGAATTCGAGTTAATTGTAGTTGTTCGAATCGTTATATGCTTGTTTGTGTACACTTGAAAGAAGCAATGAATTTAAATGAGTTTTCGCTTCGATCGTAAAAGTTTTAGAGTTACTTTTATTGAGTTGTTTAAATCGTGACGTTTTAAGAGTAAAGTGTGTCACTTTCTTATGTTCTTTTATATTTAATATTTTTTTTTACATATTACGAATACGGTATTCAACCTACAAAAGAAATGGAAAATGCATGGTAGTGAAAGAATCGTAAAAATCCAAATTGAATTTCGAATTGGCGTGTTTCAATTTCCTTAGATTACAATATTTTTTTACAGTGTGAAGTAGTAAAATTTAGAAAATTTAAAAAAATTTTTTATATTTAATACATCTTTACATAAACAAAATTTACTTTAGCTTTAATTTTTCTTTTTCAGAGGTGATAGACATTAAAAAACAAACAAGTTCTTGGATAGGTTCGAAACGTTGACCTACCCAAGAACTAGTTTGTTTTTCATTTTGAAATAGAATATACTTTGGTTGGGCAGCTTTCATTTACGTATAAAAAGATTTGGCTTTAGGCACATAGTACCATTTGAAACTTGGGAATTTATAAACACGAATTGTACAAAAAATGTATATAAACAATTAATTATAAAAATGTATCAAATTTTGGTATTATAAAAATTTTTCATCATTAAAAATGAACTATAACTTTGGATGAACGTATCCTCATAAAACCGCCCTAATCAATTTACACAGCCTCCGTTATATCGCTAAAATCTAAAAAGCACAACCCTCGTCTTCCCACCTCACGTAAGCCTTCGGCGCACCTCATTTTTCAGGCTCCGCCGCAGCTATTTATCTCGAGCGACCGCGAGGCGTCGGAGCGCGGGGGGAGGGTTATTTAATTACGTTCTGGTATTATCCGTAATCAGAGCACATATCGGCTTACTCCTAACGAGGTCAGCCGCTCCGCAGTTTGCCGAATTAGGCCTAAGGAAAATTCAATAACCAATTTCGCGCGCGGCTCTCTCTCTCTCCGGGGCTCGGCGACGCGAGCAGGCCGCCACCGTCGAGCTTTCGCAGCTTTATCAATCTCGCTGCGAGTTATCTCCTCCGCGTGGACTGTTATCGACAATGGCGCGGCTTCTCGTTCGTTTGCTTGCAAACGCTGCGGGAGTGAATGCACTTACTTGGCTGGCCGTAATTGACTTGAGTCTTTTTGCCGCGATAACGTTCCAAGTATTATCGTTTAGGATTTCGATAATTTATTTTAGGTACGGTGAGCTACTTATCTGGTTGGGTAATAAATCCTCCTAAAGGAAGCTTTGTTATAGTGCCTTTTATTATTGTTAAATATAAAGATAATTGTTAAATATTGGATGAATATATTGGTCGAACAAGTTTTGTTGATAAATTTTCATAAAAAGGATTCTCTAAAAAAAAAGACCCCAGCAGATATTTACTTCCCAAACCGTAGTCCCAGAACACATGTAAATGTTCATTCATGCCAGCGACAGCAATCGGAAACCACAAACTCATCATTTTCCATCCATCCCCCGAACAATCCGACAAAACAAGCAGCCTCGAGATCGCAATAAACTCCACCTGCCCGAGCAGGAAAATGCCCCGACCGAATCCACTTCAAAAAAAAAAAGCGCGCGCGCACGCAGAACTCGAGAAATAAAAAAAAAAAAATATATGTTATATCCCCGACTCCCCGCACAAAGGAAAACGCGACCGCAAAATAAAAAGAAAAAAAATCGCGAGGTCCCGCGGATATGTGGCGTGCGTGAGAAAGCGCCGGTCTGGCGACTGAGGAATACTCGCGCGTAAAAAAGGGGGGATCGCTAAAGGGGATGGGAGGGGGAGGGGAAGCGCCGCTCGTTACACGCACAGACCGTTTGGTTTTAGTTACCCCGAGGACGGGGGAAAAGTCTGGCGGTAAAGAGTTTACGAGTCGGGGGACGGGGGGGGGGGGAGGGGGACATCTTGAGGCGAGGCGGCCTTGGAGAGGCGCGATAGAGTTATTAATATTAATGTTAATGCGGGGTAATAATTTCGCTGAGCGTGTTTTCATCGTGTCGGATTCCTGCCTGTTCGCAGAGTAAATAAAGCGCTGGATTGTGCGAGGTGAGCTGCAGCGTAAAGAATTGCTAAAGTTAAATTACTTCTTTTTTTTCTAGAGCTATGAAATTTGAGCTGTAAAATGGGGAATGGAGAAAGTAGGATTGTTCGGATAGCTATATATACATTTTTAACTTTAATTTTTTCGTATTTTTTTCGTATGTACGTATAGTTTTTCAAAAAAATATTTTGAAAGTAATAAGTTTTTTAAAGGAGGAAAATTTAAAAGAATTTTTAACAGATTAATACTTCCTGTAAATCAATAAATACTTTTTAAAAATATCACATTCTTTCAAGTGCATTTCAGAGACCCACACAGTATATTGAAATGAACTTATAATCTCAAAATAGCGCATTCAATCGAATTTCTCATCAAACCATATATCCAACAAAGAATCCCTTCATTCGGTCATCAGTTATACTCGAGCATTAAAAATTCAATTAAGCCCCGAGTAACCTCCAACTAAAATAAATGTCGTCGACCCATCGCCAGTCCGCCTCGCATTTGCATGACACAGCCCCGGCCAGGAAAGCCGCCTCGCTCGATAAACTAAATCGAAATACACACCGAAACGCCGATTCGCGCGGCTCTCTCTCTCTCGGCGACTTGCAAATCAAAAGCCGGGCATTCCGTGCAACGGCATACATAAAATATACATATACGTATATCCCGTCTGCGCGCGCTAATATGCGCATCGCGCGAGACACTTGGCGAATACAGGCCGGCCTTCTTTCCTCTCTCCGTGTCTCCTTTTTTTGCCCCGGCTAATCGGCTTTGCGGCGAATAACTGATTTCCTGCGCCCGAGCGGTTTTCGCGTAACGGTCGGCCGGATGTTCGAGGAGGCTCTCTTTGATTCGCTTTCGATATGCTGGCGCTGCGATCGCGACGCCTCGCCTCGGCACTTTTTTTCTTGTTTTTTTTTTTGGCATTGTTTTGCAAATTTTTCGATTTATGCGAGCGAATATATGCGGACGCGGGCTTTGATCGTCTCGCGTTTACTTCGGTGACAAAGTGGGTTGAACGTTTTGTGTAGGGAAACTGTTATTATTAAAAGTTTTTTTCCGGCTTTCGATTTAATTTGAAATTCCTTCTTTCGAACGAAATGCATTTTAAACACGTTGTGTAGGAACTTTGTCGGGTCGAGGCGCAAAAGATTTTTCGATACTCGGTGGCTAAATATTCATGGAACCCAAAGCGCTTAATACTTTGAAAAAAAAAAATTCGTCGTTTTGTATTATACATATTTTAATTGAATCCTCTATACTTCAAAGGCTATTTTAATCAAAGCCACGCTTTCATCTCCGCCGCAGGCCAAATATAATTCAACTTTCCGCGTAAACACAAAGACGACGAGGCGCCCATTACCGGCAATTTATTAACAAGCGAAACTCGACCGAGCGAAGAGCAATCCGCTATCTTAACACAGCTTTCCGAAAAATCTCGAGCTCTTATCAGCCCGGTTACGATCAAGATTCCGGCGCACATGCCGGCCTGTTTATTGATGAGCTGGCGTAATTGACGCCGGTATTAGCCGCTCTCTCTTGCTCGGTGTTTCCTCTGTGCTACGTTGCTGCTGCCGCGTGCTTCAGGATATGACGGCGTCCCCTCTCGGTTGCGGTGTTCGACTAGCCGCTGCTGCTGCTGAGCTGCTCTTGTTCGTAGAAAGAGCGAGAATGTGGGCTTGGGCTTGCTTAGCTTGCGGAGGAGGTTCGAGAAAGTGGCTTTCGTTTTTTGGGTTTCTTTACGGATTGTTAAATAGTTAATGGTCAGTGGAGATAGATTTGCGGATGTAATATAGTAATATTAATATAGTACATAAAATGCAATTATAACATTTAAATATTAAGAAAGGTGTTTTACGTGGGTTTAAACGTTTACTAATAACACAATAGTTATAGGTAATTTTAATGTTGATACTATTTAAGAAATATTTTTTACTTTGAAGTAACTAAAGTGCAAAGATAAATACAGAGAATGTGAAACATGTCACTTATAAAGTATTCAATTACTTATCTTATCGTGGCCGCTATGAGAAAAGAAAATGTTTATTTTGTGTTTGTATCACGAAAAAAATTATAAATGTATAATAAGTATATTCAGAGCATTAATAATTATGCACAACAAAATGTATTCGCATTTTTATCATTACACTTCATCGCAAATAAATTTTAATAATTTTCATCCAAATAAGAAGAGAAGTGAAAATCGCCATGAAATGCTAAACGCGAATTTGCTCTTTTTGAAATAAAATAATAAATGATTAAAGCAACTACATTCCAAAGAAACTGAAAAAACTAATACCCAAATAATTAATAAGCCCTTCTCTTCTCCCCAAACAAACCCAAGATCTAAAATTACTCCTCCCTCCTCCGAAAGACGGCCCCGATATCCTCCAAATTATTAAACAAAAACACAAGCTCAATCCCCAGCGCGCGCATCGAATCTAGAGCGCGCAGTCGATCCCCCTCCTCTCGACAATCGCGCCGTAACTCAAACTGGCGCGAATCGTAAAAGTCAAATTGAATAGAAGCGGTCGAAGGCCAAAGCCTTCCCGGCGCTGAATGGGCAGCGCGGCGCGCGGCGCGCGTCCGAGAGCTTGAATAAAAAAAAAGTCCCTGCGTGTATATTTCGGCAGACAAGTAGGCCAGCGTTGTATATATAAGGCTGCTTTGTGGCGCGAGCCGGAAACTGGAGCGGCCACAAAGGGAACCCCAAGATGCGGATGCTAAGGCTAACGACGAGTCGATATAGTAATTGCGAGGATGACGACGTCGTTAGGCTGCGCGATGCGAGGCCGATCTTGCTTTCCTTGGGGTTTCGTGGATGGGATGTGTGGCGTGGAAGGTGGTTGGCTCGTAGGTGGGTGTGTTCTTGTAGGTTGCATTGCGGGTTCGAAGGATGGGATATTGGACTGAGGAATGAAATGGAAGATTGACTGAAGGATGATTGGGATGAAATGGAAGAGGCAGAGGTACTTTGTAAGAATGGAAATTGCTTGTTTTGCTGATGGCTTGATTTTAAAAGTGACATTTTATTTATCTCTTTTTAATTTAGGAAAAATTTGCGATTATCAGAATTCTCTTCACTCGTTCTCAAAAAAAAATTCCTGGAAATATAATATTCAAAATTAAGCACAAACACGCATAAAGTTATTATTAGAATTTTGGTCATAAATTTTGAGTAATTTTTTAATTAGGTTTTTTCTATGCTTTTTTTGCAGGCAATTTAAGTCATTTTTTACAATAACCTAAGCACAGTTCTACTATTATTTATAGACACGAACTTATTTTGCAACATTAATTTTAACTTTTTACCTCCATCAGTCGCATTACATAAACATTTCGTCAAAGCAAAAAAGTTTTTTTAACAGTAATTAATAAATTACGTGGTCAGTGAATCTAGTCATTATGCACAAGGCTTCTTCACCATTTACGTAACCAATTGCCACATAAAGCACCGTCGAGTAAAAATATATGAGCTATGAAAATGTAAGGGAAATGCTTCGCTTCCGTTCTGGCGTACAATATCCGAGAGTAAAAACTCGACATTTCGCCGTTGTTTCTAATTTTCTATAGAACGACGCGTAAAGCTTGTGTTTTATGGGTCACTGTCGGCTGCTGCTTTATTGGCAAATGAAGGTACTTTAAAAACTGCAGATTTTAATTTTTCCGAGAATTGGACGGAAAAACTCGGACATGCAATTTCTCTGCTTATTCTCTCTTTTCTAAAGACTTTCGCAACGATGACTACAATAATATTCGATAATACCGAGATTTACTAACTAAAATTTTGCCATTTTTGCGATTGAAATGTCATAGATTCATATAAGTTCTTTGTTCGTTTATAATTTTAAAGATTTCGTATTCTTAAATAAACATTATATTTATGTAACTTATTGTACTTATAAAGACTTATAACACTTTTTTTTATAAATAAAAAGAACTGAGGCCTTTTTAGCTATACAAATAAAGCATGAGCTAAATTAAGGTTATAAAAAGTTACTTAAAAAACTTCTTCTTTGACTTGATTTTTGATGTAGCAGCTAATTTTACTACCATCGTGGGTTACGATACTTAACAGTAATTTTACGATCATAGTTAAATTAATAAATTTACCGTTAAATACAAATGATACTTAAAATAAGCCGATTTATTTTTGTACAATCACTTTTTATTTATTTCGCTCTCTATAAAATCTCAATACTAACGCCACCATTAATTAGAATTAATTTTTCATAAAAAATTCAAACCACGCTCAAACACTGACCGGCCTGCACGACTCCCCAATTACCCCCTCATTTCTCTCGTCCATCAACCTCGTAAATAATTCGCCCCCCCGTCGGACAAATTACCCTTACATCAGCCTCCCCCGGCACACATGAGACGCCTCCGCAAAGGCAATGGCGCACCTGCGCGTATAGGTCAGCTCTCGGTCGACTGACCGAGTGACACGAAAAAGCGGAGTAAAGCGTCTCGGTCACTCGTTTTCCCCCCATGATTCCCCGGTCAATTCGGCCGCGCCGAGCGTTAACGGGGACAGGGCTGTGCGCGCGCGCGCGGCGACGACGAAAACACGCCATATTTAGCGCGCCGCGTGCGCGAGCACTGGGTATGTACGTAATCGCGCGGATGCCCACACGCGCCTCTCTCTCGCAGTCGACTTTATTATATGTGCCTCCTCGCTTTCGCGTGCGGCTGTCACGCCTCCGTGGACACCGTACGAGTGTTAAAACCTGGAGGGGAGGAGAGAGAGAGAGAGAGAGAGGCGGGATGGATTTTTGATTGGGGTTTCGGTTGCTGCTGGATCGAGTCGGAGGTGCTGGAGGGTTTGTGCCGGGGCTGCAGTGAGTTGCGCGTTTGAAATTTGCGAGATGACTGGGATGATGAAGGTGGGCTTTTAATTAAAAGGCTCTCTCATTCTTTAAACTTGAGAACTTTAATTAAGAAATGATTTTTTTTTGGAGATAAAATAACTAAAAGAGATGTTTTTGCAGCGTCTTTGATTCCCTGCTTTATTAGATGTTAAATAAATATATTCTGGTCATCTAACAAATATTTTCTGTTTCAAATAAATAAATGCAAACTTTATTAGATTCTCATGCAAACGTTTACTCATCCAATGCATTAAAATAATGCCTGCACATAATACGGATAATTAAAATTTAAGTTCAATTTCTAATTAAAACTTTTACAAATATTTACATAATGCGGATACAAAATTTCATTGCATAAAATTAATTAATCCACCTTACACAACTCAATGATCTTTGCTTATGCTCATTGAAATACCTTAAAACTTCCTTCCTCATTCCAATAACCCTCTTCCAAAATTTGCCTCTCTCTTCAATACTCTCGCCACCTTCCAGACCGTTTAAACAAACGCTCGTCGCCATCGAAAACTAAAAAACCCCCCCGAGCGCGGCTCTCTCGGCGCTCCGAGTCCGCCCGAGGCGCAGACTGCCGCGTTCTCGAGCCTTTAACGCGCGATTAACCTTGCTAATCGATTATTATTGTGCACTTTCCTCGAGAGCGTGTGCCTCGAATCCTCGACAAGCCGACGGCTCGCTGAGTCAGAGGACGAGCGGCCGAGCTGTCGATGTACTGTTATAACAACGCCGGCAATTGTCTTCGCTTTTTGTCGCCGGGGAAGTATTTGGTTTGGGCGCTGCGTAGATGAGCATTGGAGCCTTTTTGCCGACGTTGTAAAACACGATTTTTATTGGGTCAGGATGTAAGAGTCGGATGATGATGTTTTGTTTCGTTGCTCGTTGACTTATTGGAGCGTTGAAAATTGATTTTAATTAAGATATAAATTATTTTAAATCGATTTTTCGTTTGAATTAACTTATTTTTTTTAGAGTATTTTTAGATGTTTTGCTTACAAGGAGAGCCCCGTGAGTTTGGATCACGAATTATTTTGTAACTTTGGAATCTGCTTTCTAATGTAAAAATATGAAGAAAGTCACACGTACATTACGTCTAACACTTGACTTTTTTAAATTTGCACGTTTTTTTTAAATTGAATAAATGCAAGAATAATTAAAGAGGTAGTTACCGAAAGTCGCGCAGTCTATATTAGCAAGAACATAATCGTCACTTTACCACCGTAATTGCTGGTCTCGAGTTACATCTAAACAGGAGAGACGGGAACGAATTGATACTTGCAAGTAATATTGCATAAACGGACGTAATTCATCATTAAATAATTGTGCAGCCCGAGAACTGAGCAAAACTTTATGCAAAGATTTATTAAACGAGCCGAGCTTTTTTTTTTCTGCCGTGGCGGGGTGGATGATTCGCAGATTAGCTTAATTTCCTGTTGACAGAGTGTAATGATCTGCACAGTTTGCTTTTTCCGGGTCTGCAGTGTAACGATGAGCGAAAGCCACCGCAATCGCTTGGATAATTGTTTACGGCTGATGAATTTTTCCTGATAAAGAGTCATCGCACTAGATTGTTCCGTCAGAGTTTGAGAAATTTCACAGCTAATTAATTAACGAATATTATATTTTTATGTATAAATTAAGCAATATTTATTTAATCGGAAAATGAAAAAGCAAAATTTTATAGGTATTCAAGAATTGAGGTTTTCAATTTTATGAAAAAAAAAAAAAAAGAATTTAATTAAATTTTTGCTTTTACTTTGACTGAGCAGTGGAACGTGCAGATGCGCACTAATGTGAACGTACTGATGATCAATAAAACATAAATTATTCAAATTAACATTTCTTTAGTAAATTAAATTTCATTCACCTTCTCATAAACTCGATCCAGTCAGTTTGAAATTATCTTTCCATCCTTTTACATCGCAATGAAAATGGTTAAAAATGAATTTATTGTTACAGCAATCGATCTTGAATTCATTAAACAACTAAATCGAAAAAATCACCATAAAAAATTATTTTATTTCTTTTCAGCCAATATTACTCCTCGCCAACCTAAACTTTAATAAAAAAACCCATCAACAAACTCTCCCGCGAAACCCATCAATTCCCAACGAGTCCACTAAAATTTTCAGCCCTCGCAGACCTCATCGGTCGAAAATCAATACTCTCGCTAATTCACCGAGAAATCAGCATCGCTCTCGAAAAACTCCGCCGTAAACACGACTGGCTGCCGAGCCGCCGCGGTGCAACGAGAGAGCAAATAGCGCGGCATGCAGATCCCAATTAGTCTGCGCACTCAGACGGCGGCGGCGGCGCGGCTCGAGAGCTTAATCTCTTATCGAGGCTCTCTCTCTCTCTCTCTCGGCTATTGGGCGCTAAAGGGCGCGCGGAGCTCTGACGTCAAAAGCGAATTTCACGCCGAGCCGCGCGGTAACGCGAGCTCGACGCGGTGCTGCTTTTTTTAACCGGCGACGCGCCGACGAGGTGGTCGGCTTAACTAGGCGGCAGAACAAAGGGCGATCTGCTTTCTTTTTTTTTTTTGTCCTTGGGGACGGGGAGGGAGGGACGCTTGATGGACGGTGGCTCGTCGCAGAGGGTCGCGCGCCGAGGATTAGCTTGCGACTCTTGATGGATTCTCGCTCTAGCTGGCAGAATTTTCTTTTGTGTTCCAGTTTCTTTTTTTTAAATTGGATATGAGTTGTTGCTAATCGTTGACGAAAAAACCCGGGTGAAATATCGTGGTTTCGCGCGAATGACAGCGTTTTGTTGCGTAAAATCATAAAATAAACCTCAAATGAGGTTTTATTTCAATAATAAATCAAAGAAAGTTCTAATATTTTGTTTTAGAAATTTAACTGTTTCTTTGTTTGATATAGCTGAAATGCGTTACGAATAAGGACACCTAATTATCTATTTACAGTAATCATGTGCTGCATTATTCATAGGTTTAATATATTTACATTATTATGAATTAATCGAATATAATTAATAATTTAGAATTAATTTACTACTGCAAAGGGAGGAACACAACTCGTGTTGAATACTAGAAATCCGTTATATAGAATATAACCTGCAATATATCGAACAGCTCATTAAAAATATCAATGATAAAATCAAAATTCTACGTACGCACATATACGTGAATTTACATGAATCACGCGTAGTGACGCACTTTTCTATTGCGTACGCTAAAAGGCCCCTCCGCCTCTAAATCTGAAAGAACGATAAACTGCTCGTCACGTTTGATTTCATAATTTTTTTAACTATTTCCACAGCTTCAATTATCTATTATTTTTGCTCCCTCTTTTTAATATTACTGAAGATAGCAACTTTTCCGATTGCACTTTTGTTGCAGCAGCGGAAATCATATATTAAAAAGCGCTTTTTACGTTCATCTAAAGCAGTTTTCAAAAATGGAAATCATCCTCCTGAATATTGCACGACATTATTTTTAACCAGTCAAAAGTAAGGCTCAATGCGGTTTTAAAATAGGTTCATTGATTAAAATTTCACCGAGTAATAGAACTTTATATAACACGTTCAGAATAAAATTTCAACTGCCACGTGCACTTCCGCGCAAAAGAACACTTTTAAAAACCAACCTTTCCATTCCTCCCAATTACTCCACCGCTCTCCATTTACTTCCTCTAAATTTTTCATCTCTCGTCCCAACTAATCACTCTCCTCCCCGCGTCCCGATTCCGTTCCGAGGACGTCGGCTCGATTCAGCAAGATATCCAGCCGTTACCCATCGGCGATCCGATATATATATAGTTATAAATATAAAAATTAGCTCGCGCGTCAGCGACCGCGAGAGGCTCAAGGCCTGCGCGTGCAGGGGGAGAGACGGCTAAAAAAACTGGAATGCAAAGAGAGGAGCTCTGCCACGGTGACGCTGTAGGAAATTTTAATTATAATACGCGCGCGGTGACGATACAGAAGGGACGGGGGATAATAATTGCGAGGGTTTATCGGAGGGACGAGTCGGCGCGGATGAAAATATGCTGCGGTGGAGTTACGATATGGGGGTTTGTGCATAGAGGAAAGCTGCTCGGAGAGGCTTTTTAAGTGATTGATGTTTCTGGGTTGAAAAATAATCCTGCAGAGAGGAATATATCTGCTTTTGTTGTGTCTTACGTAAAAAGTGCAGCCTGATTTACATAACCCGAGTTACGCAGTGCAATTTTTATATTTTCAATCTAAGGATTTCGTTAAATAACAGACTTATTTGAAGCTCTGTATAATTCGAATTTTTTGTCTAATTATATACAATTGCACATTTGAAGCAAATGTTTTTACATACTCCACATAAAATACATCTTCATTTAGCTTAAAAATTTGACATTTAAAGAAACGACAAGTATTCGACTCAACCGCCTTCGCCATTTCTCGAGTTTCTGCATCATAAAAAAACCAATGAATTGTCTATCGACGTCCTCTCCTTTCGCCATCATTCGTTCCCCAATAACAGCGAACATCTCCCAACGGAGCCCGGAACCTTCGCGCTCAACTTCACGTGCACGCGTGCACGCGCAAAGGTCACCGGGATTTTCGTACCCCATCAGCGAGCAGCAGCTGCGCGTCGATGAATAAAGAAAAAAAAAAATGACGAAAGAGAAGACGCGCGCTGCGAGCTGCAGGCCGCGTCGCGCAGCGAGGGACGGAGAGAGAAATAGAAAGTACGTCGATTGGATAATCGACGGAAACTGTGGGCGAGAATATAATGGCCGCCTATTAAAGTCTTTTTAGCCATCAATTCCAGCAAATCAATTGAGCCACGCTCATCGTCTGCTTTTGACCGTCACCCTCTCCCTGCCGGATTAGCTTTTTTTTTCTCTCTGCGCGAAGCTCGAAAATATGTTCCGTGCACGATTTATTGGATTAGCGCGCTTTTCAGCCCGATGAAAGGCTTGTTTTCTTCGTCAATTTCGTTACAGCAATTGCGCGATACTTTTTGAAATGCTTCAACGAGGACAGAGGGTACTCGGGGAAATATTTTGTATTATTCAACCTATTAACAAAATTTAAAGAAATACATATAAAATCTATTCTCTCCCCCGGAGCCACCTCTTCCAGCATATCAAAAACTCCCAACGTCAATTATTTAGCTAACGCGGAGTCACTCCCCGATAAACAGAGCACGTATCCAGCTCTCTTCATCCTCTCGGCCGGCGTCGTATCAGGCAATATTGCGCCAAGGTTCGTCGCGGGAGTCAGGAGGCTACTCGCGCGCAAAATCCTCTCCTCGAAAAGTGGCGGCGAACGCGACACCGGCCGCTTCGCTCCGCCTACACGCCGAGTGTGTACTTTCGATAATTTTATCGGCGCCGTTACGGCATCGCCCCGCGCCGCGCAAAAAGCCGCGACATCCGCTCGTTTTTATACGCCGGCTGTCCGCCCGGTCACTTTATCGGGTGCAATACCGCCGAGAGAGCTCAAAATTTTTACGTTCTTTTTGGCTTCGCGACGCTCGGGAGCGCGGCGTTTTATTGGAGGGATTGATTGGTGCGCTATTTTTCAGACAATGTTTTCGACGTTAAAGTACTTTTAAATTATTTACTTGTAAATAATTCCACGTTTCTTCTTGAAAGTGTTCTACATATTATTCAACTTCTTTTATTGTATCAAAGTTTCTTCCAGATAAAGCGAAAGGAATAAACAGTTTTGGTACGAACGCAGACTGAATAATTACACGTATTTAGGAATTGCTTACTTAAAAAACTCTTGATTCGCACTTGAGTAGCTAATCAATTCTTCGAAAGAGTTAATTTCTTTTTTCTTCTAATTTAACGTGTCATACACACCATAATCCTATTATATCGCTAAAATTTGAGTCATTAAAACTGAATACCAGCTAATTCCCCGTAACGAACAAAAAAAGAAAAAACCCCAAGCTCCGCCACGCAACATTTACAAACTAAACAGAAACAATGATCATACATCATCAGCAAAGCAAACTCCCCGCCGCTCGCGAGTGCAACGAAGCTCCGAAATAGAAAGGCAGTTAAGCTCTCCCGCAGAGAGACTCGGCTTCCTCGTAGCGAGGCAAGGTATATCTCGTGTGCAGGAGGCCTACTCTCGCGTCATCGCGGCGTATCGCTCATTTTGGAGAAGAGCTCGCGCGCCGAGCGAGCCGCCTCGCATTATTATACGCGGGCCGGTTGCGAGGTCCGCGCTGATGACTCACCGCGTATAACTTGGCCGCACCGCCGTCGCAGCAGCCGATGCGCAAAAAGCGTAAGAGCGCGGTGTCGCTTACGCTCTCGGCGGCCGAGGTGTCGCTCGAGAGGTTCACTGCTCCCTTTTCTCGTTTTTCGCCGCCGCCGCTGCCTCTGGAATTCTTTGCTGCCGTAAGGCGAGGATCGAATATGTTTTCGCGAATTTCGGGTTCGAGGAAAGCTAATTCTCTGGATATTAAGTTTTATAATTTTAAGCAAATTCTAAAATATTTGTTTTTAAAAATATACTTAAGCCTTCCTTTAATGTACGAGCAGGCTTTAAAACGTGTCTGTTGAACTTGCGACTTGACACTTTACTTTAAATTCTGTGTTTATAAAATAATTATTCATTTTCATTAAAATTATAATACAACAAGAATAACAGCTCTCCAATTACTCCACGAAATCCCAAGAAGCGCCGAATCCTAATCATAACTTTCTCCGCATTCCCCAAGACGTTCAACCCTACGCATCGACCCCGAAACTTGGCTCGCCGCCACCAAAAATCCTCGTCCTCCCTCCTCGAGGCTCTCCTCTCCGCTCTCCGCGCTCCCTCCTCCGAAAAAAGAAACCGCCTCCTCGCGACAACAGCCCGTAAAGCGCTTATCGCTCGTAGACCTATAAATCCGTTAAATTCGTCCGCGCGCATAAATCCCCGGGCCTCTCGGGAGACCTCGCGGCTGTGTATAAGTATACGCAACGAGCTCGAGAATGCGGCGAAATTTCGCTCGCCCGGCTCCTGGCTCTCTTTTTCGTCGTGCAGTTTCGGTCGTGCCGTCGCGACGCAGGCCGAAATAACTCGCGTATTTTCGCGCGCGCGCGGCGAGCGTTACGACGAGCCTCCGGAGAGCGGAGTGAGAGAGAGAGTCTAGGCTGGATAGAATAAGTGATAGTGATGGATGCAAGTGCGTTTGCGGAATTTTAGTTGCTCCGCCGAGCGCTAGACTAGCCGAGTTAATTTTGGAGGAGGGCTGTAGCTTTTGTTTTTGTCGCCGGAGCGGATATGGAGAAGTTGATTTTGTGGAAATATTTTAGGAGGCTCGAATGGATTAATAATGAATTGTTGAAAGTAGATGATAAATAATGCTTAAATCAGAGAATTCGTTGGGAATCGATAAGCAATATTGCACTTTTTTAATATACCCAGTAAAAGAGTTATTGAATTTATTATGAAGTACGCGTGTTTATTCCGACGTACATGTCGAGTTTTTATATCGAGTATTTTAAATTTTCCTTGTTAAAACTGGGCTAAATTCATATCGGCAGTAACTTTGAAATCGTTCTCATTAACATTCCATCACAGCAAAGTTGACTACACATCTACGATCTTTCGCAATTTATCAACAACAAATCTCCTAAATTGCTTATTTACCGAACAAGCACAGTCTCCTACGAAAGTAAACTACACCCATCTCCTCCACTCGAAACATCTGTTTGCATAGATAAAATTTCCCTTCCACCATTCAACCGCCGCTCATCCCCCCAAACAACTCTCTCGCCCAAACAACCTTCTCAATTCCTCTCCCATTACGCTCGATCTAATCTCCGAACTTCTTCCTCCCCCTCCATCCGTCATCCCATAACCTGTGGTCCGACCTCCAAAAGAAAATCTCCCCCTCGCTCGCCGCGGTAATTCGAAATCTCGCGGGCCGCCCGACGCGCCCCCCCGGCGGGGGGCGTCGGAAGCTCCGGGCGCGCATTGATTTTTGCGCGGTGCCCGTGCCGCGCGTGCGTCGGGGGGGCACAACGCCGCCGCCGCCACGCGCGCGCTCTCTCTCCTGCGCCCCCCGAGAGATGACCAAATAAGGAGATCGCATGTGCGCGCGGTCATGGCCGTCGGCCGAGGCTGCTGCTGCTGCTGCTGCTGCTCCTCCGCGAGAGACGTTCCTCCAGTGGTCGGTGCGCGCTGAAAGTGCCTTCTCTCCCCCCGCTCGATGCGGCTGCTCAGGAGCTGGAGATACGGCAGGTGAGAGAGAGAGAGAGAGAGAGAAAGCTGCCTGTGCCGAGGCGTGATTGCGACGGGATCGTTTGAATTTTTATATACGGGATTCGAGGTTCGGCGAGGCGACGTTTCGGGGCAGCGAGCGCTTGTTTTTGTTGTGCTTGGGCGATTGTTGGTTCGGGGACGCGAGAATTAGAGGGGGCGAAAGGGGGGTTTGAAGGTTAATAGAAGCTGAAGATGCCAGCTTCTTGCTGCATTGTTTTTGTGTCTGTCTTTAAACGCGGGTTCAAATTTATTGTAAGGTCCGTAATAAAGGACGAACTTTTAATGGAGACGAATTTGCTAATTTCCTGTAGCTTTTTGTGTATTTCTAAGATTTTCCACGTAAAATTTTCTTTTAGTTTAAAAGGAACGTTAAACTATTGGTAAAAAAACAAACTGAGAAAGAATTACGTTTCTAAAGAATTTCAATTTATCCTATCGACCAAGAATATATTTCACACTACCCAAAATTCTACAAAACCCTCGCAATATTCGAAGATAGCAAATGTAGCTCGCAAATTAGCTTACTCGTCCCGTTTAAAGTTAGCACGTCGGGCCAACCGGCCGTACATAAGAGGTGAATGAAAATTCGCGAGGTCGCTGACATCGACGCCGAGGCAAAGGTGACGGGAGCCCTTTAAACGGGCTCTCTCGTTCGTGTCTGCGTGCGTACACACTCGCGGAACTTTGTTTCCCTTGCTCCCCCCCCCCCGTCTCCCCCATCCCCTTTGCCGCTCTTTTTCTCCCCCGAGCCGTCTGGCGCTTCGGGAAATTTTCCGAAAGGTGAAGAGGTGTGTGGGTTGCTCGCACAGCTTACCTCGAGAGCGGAGAGTTTTCCGAGGCGTTTACAGTCGTGAGCGCCGTTTTTCCCGGAGAGATTGTACATCGAAGGTATATAAGGACTATTGTGGCCGCAAACTTAAACTGGAAAATGATGTGATATTCTTCGAGTTGAACGCTCGGGACGGCCACTTTGATAATGAGAGCTGCGGGCACGTCGCGATGCTTTCGATTCGACGGAGGGTGAATGGAAGTTTCAGGGATGAATGCATATATTGCCGTATCGATATTTTCTTTGTTTGGGGGAATAGAAGTTTCATATGCAAATGGCCCTTTTAGATGAAATGGAGGATGGACATTTATGAGGGTTTAGCATAGATTTTGGTGTAGATTAAAGACCGCAATTTTAGTGGGAATTGGTACAAAAGCGACGATTCTTAGATTCGAGATGATTTGAATATTATTGCTAACATTGTGGATTGAAAGGAATCGAATTGTTAGATGGATTTTAGCTGTATTGTAGCTTCCGAGCTTAAAATGTTAAGCACATCTATCATGCAAACGAAGCTGTCAATACAACCCTTTCAACCCATTAATCCTGGGAGAAACGGCAGAAAACAAGCGTCATTCCAAAAATAAACAGCTCAATCCTTCCAACTCCGCGACGTATCCCAATTAGCATTAAAACAATATGGCAATTCTCACCTGCTCCATCCGTCGACTGTATATCGACTTTTGCTCCCGCTCGACTTCGCTCTAATTTTACTTCGCGTCGCGCACAAAAGCAGCTTCTCGCGCGGCGCAAATTACAGGGGGAAGCTCGATCGCATCATCGGGCGTCATTCGCCTCTCGCCTCCGTCGACAGCTTGCGACAGCTTTGTTCCTCCGCTCGTCGCTCGCTCGCTCGCGAGAGAGAGCTTGCATCGCTTTTTTTCTCCCTGAAAAGAGCCGGGAGCTGCTTTAGGTGAGGTCAGCTGCTGAGTCTTTCAGGCTTTTGTGAGCCGCGAGAATGTCTGACGAAGTGATGCCCGAAGGGGATGCCGCGAAAGCTTTATTTTTCGAGGATATTGGATTTTTATGGCTGCGCCGAGAGGTTTCGGAGGCCGCCGCAATTTTGATCGACGTGCTATCGGTTTTCGAAGTTCGGATTTTGCCGAAAATAGGTGGTGGTGAATTTTTTACGAAGATCCGCAAAGTTTACATTCAGGTCGTTTCCATTGTTTAAAGTTGGGATTGAATTTCATCGAGATAATATTATCAGTACTTGGGCGTTCTCGTTCTCTCGAGAGAACATCTTTAGTGTCAAAATAATCTACAGAACTCTCGGCTTGATTTGTAAAGTCAAGCCTCTTGGTGAGTTGCCAGAATCTTATCGAATTTCTTCCCTGTTGAAACTCACTCATTTGGAAGTAATTTTAAATAAAAAAGAAAAGAAAATGCAATATTTGTAGAGACTCTCTTCAATTTAATACGCTATAATCTATAACTTTTTTTGTCATAAGCGAAATTGCGAAAGAACGCTTCATAATCCTACACTAAATCTCCCATTTATCCTTTTCAAGCCAGCAGACATTTCCTCTCGCAGTGACCTTAATCTACAATCCCTGCAATAACGTCGTACGAAAGCCGTAAACTCCAGCAATTCAATCGAGTACAACATAAAAATCGACGCAAATAAGTCAATATCCGGCACTCCACAACTCCGATATTCCCAGCATCGTCCAGCAAGAAAGGATCCCTTCGCAGCTTGTCATTCCTTCAGCCGTATCCATCCAATTAACAAAAGTAACCCTTCCTCGACACGACGGAAACACTCGGCGTGTCAACGAACGACGTATACGCTTCCCTCGCCACTTCTTTCCGTCGGCGTCGTCGTCGCTTCAGAGAATCCATTCACTTCGCGCGTAATCCGACGGCGCCTCCGGCGCACGCAAAGCATGAATGTGGACGCGGTTCTCTCTCTCTCTCTCTCTCTCTCTCTCTCTCGCGCGTTTTATCTATGAATGTACTGCATGTGTACAAGCTCGCGTGCGTGTTTTAATTGCGCGGAGATTTTTGTTGCCGCCGCTGCTTATCGCGCCTCGGGAGCTCACCGCGCGCGGGGATGGAGTTGTTGTTTTATTGACACGACCGAGGAAAAGTCGCTGGGGAAAGGCAGTTTCGCGGATTATAAAATTGAGGACGGATCGGCGCGGGAGAATGAGATGTTAATGCGCTTTTGAAACTTTCATCTTTGCGGGGGTCGAAATCGTTACTTTATTATGCGGTTTTAAAATCTGCAGTGAAAAAGTTTAGTCGATGCGAATAATAATGAATTCGCCTCGTGGAATATAGTTTTTTATTGAGAATTTTCGCAGTTTTGAATTTTGAAACTCACTCGGTGAGAATGGTTAACGATGCGCTACTTGTAAACTGAATTATTCAAGGAAACTTTAAAATAGAATAAAGGAAATCAATACTTTTAAAAATTCTTTTATTAAATTTAGTCATAAATAAATATCTATTATGTAATAATTTAAAGTCAAACTTTGATATGCTTCATAATGAACATTATTTATATCTTAAACTATATCCATACTACATTTAATCATTATAAATTGTATAACTTTTTATAAATTAAAATACATTTCTGCAGTACTTTATTCTAGTAATTTTTTAACGTATATATTCTTTTAACTGTTTGCCTTCATTGTATTATTTTTATTTAACTCAAACGATTCCCTTAAAAAGACCTTTTATAAATCCATTTTACTTCTCCCAATTACGCACGCCACTTACACAACACCCCTAAATTAAGCAACAGCCCCCAGAACCACCCTAAAAAAAATTCAATCCTAAAAACAGAGCCGACTTATTAGCGCGGGTATTTATACATCGCTCCTCGAGCTCCCGCTCTCGAGTATGCGAGAGTTCATAAATCCCGGGGATACGGCGTGTGTACCGAGTGCATTTAGCCTCGCTCGGCACGCGCATAACGCGGGAATTTGCGCATATTTTGCCCGGCCCGAATCTTCGGATTCCGGATGGATTATTCCGCTTGGACTCGCGTCGCAGGACAAGCTCGTCGCGTCCGATTGCCCACGAAAATTGCCTGGCTTTTTGTCTCGGGCTGCGCGGCTGATTGAATATTTTTTTTTTTTTTTTTTTTTTGGCGAGACAGCGGTTGTATGCAGAAGAGGACGGAATTGAAGTTGGCGGGGTGGATGGATGATTGTTGATATTGGCAGCTGGACGAGGAAAGAGCGGGGGTTAAAGGCTGGATTGGTTTTTGTTGCAGATGATCAATGAATTTTGACAGACTCGAGTGTTCCGGGCAAAGAGTTTGATTCGAGATGGGAAAGCTTCTCAGCCTCCTGGCTCGAGACGAGTCGACCTGCTGTACACCTCAAAAGTATGACGTCTTCTTGGATTTTGAAAGTGAGTTACTTCTTCTTCTATGTTATGAAAAAAAAAGTAATTTTAAAAGATTACCGTGTCATGTTGTTTTGTATGTTACAATGTATAAATGCACCAATTTATCGGAATACTTGTCGACCAAAAATCTCAATCCAGAATAATTCAAAGCTCAAGCCATACAATACTTTGGCCAATATTTCCGCGACCAGCGTGTATATCCCAACGACTAATCCTCTTTCACAAACTCCGTCAGATGCGCAGCCGTCCGACATCGAGCGCGAGACGTTCGAGGCGGTGCAGCGCGTGCTGAAGAACTCGGAGTCGATCCTCCAGGAGATCCAGTGCTACAAGGGCGCCGGCAAGGAGATACGCGAGGCCATCTCCGCGCCCACGGAGGAGTGCCAGCGCAAGGCCTACCTCACCGTCGCGCCGCTCGTCGCCAAGCTCAAGCGGTTCTACGAGTTCTCCCTCGAACTTGGTGAGCGAATTTATATGTGTGATGTTATATATACCCGCTGATTGCTGGTTTATTTTATGGCGGCGCAGACGAGGGACTTTGTTTCCAGGCTAACTTTGGTTAGGGGTAGTAGAAATGTGTCCTTTAACGACTTGAACATTTTTTAATTACATTTCCCTTATTCATCATTTTAATACTCTCATTATAAATAAAAATAATGTCATATACATTTTTAACGTTACGATTCTTTATTTTTAGATTTTTTATGGGTCTATTGCGTTTGATTATTATTCAGTACGACAGGTTTTATTAAAAACGTTTTTTCTCGTCTTGTTTGTGGTGGAAGTATGGTGCGGTGATTAATCAAACACTTTATTGCTTTTTTATTACTTACACGTACGAAGCACTTGCATGAAAATTGTCGAGGATTACTTATTCCAGGTACAAAATTTATAGGACATGAAAAAGTATTAGAGCAGCGAGATATTAATATATATAATATAACGCTTTTAAGGAGAAAGTGAAAAAGAGCTGGCGTCTGAATTAAAAATTTCTTAATGAAAGCTTTCTAGAGCAATTTTCTAAAATATAAATGTATGCCTAGGAAATAGAGTACGATAAACAAATTTTTATTTTTACTTTTCTTTTACCTTGTGTTGCACTGTTAAAAAAGTTCTTTTCCGCAAGATACTCTAAACCAAGGTTTTTAAAACTTTGCATTTAAACAAAATTTTTTTATAATATTTTTCATCAAAATCTATGTACTTTCAAATAATTTAAAATGAAAATAAAAAATTAACCGAAACCCATTAACTCGAACCCTTCCATTTCCAGAGCGAGTAGTCCCGAAAATCCTGGGCCAGCTCTGCTCCGGCAACCTGTCCCCCACCCAGCACCTGGAGACGCAGCAGGCCCTGGTGAAGCAGCTCGCCGAGATCCTCGAATTCGTGCTCAAGTTCGACGAGTTCAAGATGAAGACGCCGGCGATCCAGAACGACTTCAGCTACTACAGGCGCACCCTGACCCGGGCCTCCCTCGCCAGGCAGGACAACGCCACGGAGCGCGACCTGATCGTCGGCAACGAACTCGCCAACCGCATGTCCCTCTTCTACGCCCACGCGACGCCCATGCTGCGCGTCTTGAGCAACGCCACCATCACCTTCCTCATGGACGTGAGTCGGTTTTGTCGAGGGGGGGTATATATTTGCAAGACGCCCACGGGGTTGGGAAAGTTATGCGCTGTAGTGTTTTTTTTTTATTTATTTTTTTTATTTTTTTTGACCGGGTGGAAATTCGGGGAGGTGGAATGGGCTTTTGAAGAAAGAGTTATAGATATAGAAAAATTCTATTTTTTTGAGCTACGAAAAATCTGTTACTATAACCAGAAGTGATGAAAATCAGAAAAAAAAAACAAATACTGTTCAATGAAAGTGTACATATAGTTATCAGTATCGTAGATACAAATTTATCTCAAAGCATTTACGCTAATGGATTTTAGCATGCTTATGCAATTGAAGAGAGAAAATAGTAGAAGCTTATAGATTGTGTAAGGTGGAAAAAATTTGTATTTGATAAAGCAATAGAGGAGAAAGTAGGCAAACACAGAGGCACTACAAATTTTCGTGTAAAAATTATTTCAGATTTAAAAAATTATGCTTTATATTGTAACATAATGCGGATAAAAGCTGTGAAAAGGTATTGCAATTTGTATTCCAATAAGATTAATTCAACTGTATTCAAGCTGATAAATTAAAATTTTTTATCAATTTATACGTAAACGTAATACCTTTTAATATGCTACAAGAGAAAATATTTAAATCCCTCAACAAGAGCCAAAAACTATCGGGCGCACTTAGAAATTAGCAAACTTTTTATCCCAGCGAAGCTCCAAGTAAAAACTATCTAACGCTTATTTTCCTTCTGCCCGTACTCCAGAACGAGGACATACCCCGGGAAAACATCACGGAAACTTTGGGCACGATGGCGAAAGTTTGCCTGAGGATGCTGGAAAATCCGTAAGTATCCTCCGCCCCCTCGCCCCCTCTCTCTATTCGCACTTAACCCTACATGCCCTACACTTACTTGTAGACGCAGACGTTTTAAGGGATATTTCTTGTCCGACAGGAATCTGCTGGCGCAGTTCCAGCGCGAGGAGACGCAACTGTTCGTGCTCAGGGTGATGGTCGGCCTGGTCATCCTTTACGATCATGTGCATCCGCAGGGCGCCTTTGTTAAGGGCTCCAACGTCGACGTGAGTTTTTTTATCATTTTAATATGTCGTTTCGCCAATGCGAACAGGTTTCTTTTGCTCTCGAGTGTGAAAGCTTGTATCGGAATAAGTAGCGATTAGGCTGGGTTTCGGAGAGCTTGTTTGATTGTTTTTTTTTAATTTAGCTGGCGGTCTTGAGAGTAGTTTTTTAATTAAAGTTTCGGGAGAAATGGGAACAGTGTAGTTTGATCTCTTTAGATTAAGTAATCAAAGGTGAACGTTTGTGATCGCGGAGTTTACAGTAGATAAAGGAAGTTTTAATGAAATTTTAATTAAATTTATACCGTTTCAAAATAAACCTTAATTTATTATTTGCAAAAGTGTCTTCTTAACAGAAAGGTTATTTTTGGAAGATAAATAATTTCAAAATCAAACACAACTTTTATTAGAATTTACGTAAACCAAGCAAGAATTATTAAGCGAAATAAAATTTTAAACAAGTAGTTTTACTCGACAAATTTATTCGACAAATCTACTTCTGTACTTTAAAAAATTTCCAACTCCAACGAGCCGCACTGATTTTCCAGGTGAAGGGCTGCGTAAAACTATTGAAGGACCAACCGCCGTGCAAAAGCGAGGGTCTCCTGAACGCCCTTCGCTACACGACCAAACACCTGAACGAGGAGAACACCCCGAAGAATATAAAGAATCTGCTGGCCGCATGATTGCCGAAGCAGCGCGGCTGCTGCATCCGAACCTGAACTCTGCGCCCGGCGATTATACATCCCCGGGACGACGCTTTTTGTCATTATTATCGACGTAGCACGTAATCTTATTATGATTATCAAAAACCCCGATTCACTTTGTACTATATTTACATTATATAAATTATTGAATTCGTCGATCGTTCAATATTGTATTGTAGCCTTTCATGTCGACGTTGGCCATCGACGCTGCTCGACGAAGAAACGGGAGGATCTCGATTGCGGGATTCGCTCGTCGGGACTGACGGTTTACGTGTATAGAGAGTCGATTATTAGAGCTAGTTTGGTATCGATTAATCTTTCCTTACGGTATAATTAGAGACGTAGTTGAATGTTGATGTGTAATCGGTCAATTTTGTGATTGTCAGTCCCCGACAAACCGCAATTCACCCGATCGAGGAGAGAATCTTGTTTACTTCGGGAGTAACGAAAGTGTGCCGACGTGTTTATTCAATCATCTGCAGTCCTTGAAAGGATGCAGAGCGAAAAACGATGAAAGTAGACTTTTGTAAATTTTGGAACTATTCAGTACTCGTTAACGTGCATTTACAAACATTTCCGAAAAAATTTTTTAAACCGACTTTTTATATATGTGTGAAAGTTTTTACGGATCAAGAGTTCTATAAAAAAAAAAAGCTTTTAAGTCTTCCCGTCGACTGTTAACTGATGAAATCAGCGAGATTCGATTTGTTTCTTCGGAAAGCGTATATTTTAGAGGTAGACCTTGTTTTCTAATCTATACATTTATTTTTAATATAATCATCGAGTATTACTTTAAGTGATTGCAAGGATTGTGATTGTTTGTGAGAAATTCTCCGGAGTTAAAATGTATTCGAACAAAGCACACCCACACCTTTAGTCTGTATTATTTATTAGAAATCTTGCGAAATATATATTGTATGCCCAACGAATAAGCAAAAGCAAATCACTTCGCAGATTTTGAGTTATTGTTTTCTCTGTTATTTAGCTGAATAAGTGATTTATGATTTTGCAACGTAGCGTAGATCGTGTATATTTTTGCAGTTTGTTTTTATTTTTTTTTTTATTTGTGGACATAAAAAAGAACGCCTTGATGAAAACAGAAAATAGAAAACAAAAACTTCCAATGAGAACTTCAGGTTTAAAAGGACAACAGAACACAATTCGACTTGTAAAACTGCCAAGAACACAAGGAAAAAGACACAAAAAACATCGTCGCAAAAGTATTGCCGAGAACCAAAGACATTTAAAGATATTGAGATACTCCTGTACATTTTGTAGAATCGTGCAAAAAAGTTGAAGTTTAATCAATATATTATAATTTAAGATAAATAATGAATAATAATAATGTATATCTGTATCATTGCTATTGCAATTAATCGTAACACGAACGAGAAAAAAATTCTGTTTCCCTTCGAATTATAAAAATGAAACAAAAAAAAATGAATTGACCAGTTTGTGATACGAGAAGGCAAGAGTTGTAAAGTAATTGAAAGATTATTTTCTGTGATTACGAGAGATTTTCCTCGAATTGAGGAGAGACAATTAGAAACGACATAGAAAGTGTTCAGTACCGAAGGAAACGAGATAAATAACAAATATACATGACAGGATAAAATCTATAAACTTCTCTCTTCCCCACGACTTTACGGAATCGAGCGTGTAAGACTTTGTAGATTAAATACATATTGTAAATCACGTTGTAGCGACATTTTGTCTGGTGGACTTGTCACTTTTTGGAATTTTAAAGGGCACGAAACAAGAACAAGAACAACATGCAGATGAATTCAATCTCCTTTTATATGTGTAAAAAAAAAACTGTTGCAGAAAGTAAAAATGTTTTGAGCACCGACGTATTGAAAATTCCTATATTCTCTCTATATTGTATCTCTTGTAATACGCGCACAAATTTTTCGAATCTGCCTGTTTCGATCGCTATTTTCTAGTACAAATGCGGTGGCGAATACTGGCGTTTTTTCGACAACAATTATATTATATATAATGAGGTAATTAAGGAGGACAAGTATTGATGTTTTGTCGTCAATGGAAATCTTGCGATTTGCAGCTGTGTAACAAGAGAGTTAAATGAAAAGGATAATTTAAGAGTCCATGCGCATGTAAATGAAAGATATAAAATATGTATTAGAGAAAAGTCTGAGATGTAAAGCTTGGAAATATACACTAACTATTGATAAAGATTATTTATTTTTTCATTTTCCCAACAATTATTAGCAAGAAATTTGAATTCCTTATATGACTTGTAACAATTGTTAAATTTTTATTTTCTGATATTGTTGATATAAATATTATTATTTCTTTACAAATCTACTTTTTTTTTTAAATAAGAAAATGTTATCGAATATATTTACGTACAGTTACCGACCGTTACAGTTTTCCATACTATCTATGGGGAGTATTTTTTTAATTCATCATACGTTGATAAAGTAGCAATCAACTCGATCGACATTATCGACAAATACCTGCGGTGACGTGGTTCTACGTCTCAGATGTCGCGCTCCGGTCAATTTTGAAAATGTCAAAATAGAAGTGTGTAGTGTTTAGTGTATGTGGCAAGACAACACTGAGGCCACGATGGACAACAGGATGAATCCCGGGGACCAGCAATTTATAAGCTTCGACGACTTCTCAAACACCAATCCCGCAAATGCGGCACAAGTACACGTAGACTTAGGAACTCCCAACCAACAGCTTTTTGGACACCTGCAAGCTGACCCTTCTCTTGGTAGTAACATGCAGAACGATTTTTCTGGTCCAAAGGATGGTAAATAATATTGCTTTAATTAGCTTTCTTTATTTATTAAGAAATTTAATCCAAGATTTAGTCAGGCATTAAATACAATGTCAAATTTTGGAGAAAATAGTTTATAAGTAAGGTTAGAATGGATCATTTTATTTCAACTGAAATCGTTGTAATTTTGCATAGAATTACATCAATAAGTTTTTTAAATTTTTTTTTAGTAATGTTGACCTTACTTGTATAAAGTGATGAATGAAAAACAGTTTTTTCATTTGTTAATTATGAATTATGTCTTTCAGAAAATGCACCAAAAAGTTTTTGGACTTTGGAGTATTATCAAAAATTTTTCAATGTCAGTACAAATGATGTCTTGGAGAGGTTAAAGAGATCGATGATACCACATGGAATAGACAATTATCTAATATCGCACATAAGGCCTAATCCTGACTTGTATGGCCCATTTTGGGTCTGCGTTACTTTAATATTTGCAATAGCAATAAGTGGAAATCTTGCCAATTACTTTCAGAAAGCCAGTACTGGAAATTATCACTGGAAGTATGAATTTCACATTATATCTTACGCTGCCACATGCATATTTTTGTATGCTTGGTTGTTGCCTCTGATTCTTTGGGGAGCACTTAAGTGGTCTAAATCTCAAGAAGAAACTAGTGATGATGAATTGATTGAGGTACACTACATTATATTCAATCTAATTTTTGCTTGTATTAATTGAATGTATAATATCAAATTTTTATGTTTTAGTCTAATAGATCAATAGGACTCTTGGAATTGCTTTGTTTATATGGATATTCATTGACAATTTATATTCCAGTAGCATTTTTATGGACAATACAAATCAGTTTCTTACAATGGACATTAGTCATAGTTGCAACAGTTCTTTCTGGTGGTGTATTGTTGAGATCACTTTTACCTATTATTCCAGGTCATTAAATAATTTTTATTCTTTTTATAAAAATGAAAATAAGTAATTACTAGAATGAAATGTTTACTTTCGATATTATTGTTACAGGAAAACAAAAACCAATTTATACTGCAGTGATACTGGGAATGCATTTAATACTTGCCGCTGGATTTATGTTATACTTTTTCCATGTGCCATCGAGTGCAGTTTATCCTGATATTTCTACTTCAACAACTACAACAACCACAACAACATTAGCTCCGAAAGTTAAAATTTGTCCTGCAGGAGCACTTACACAGAATATTTCCAAGACAGCATAAGCAATTTGCCTTTATAAAGACACAAATCAGAAAAAGGCTGATTAGTCTGTAAATGTGCAACATTCTTTCAGCTCCTTTTTTATTAAATATAATTGTAATTACTAACTGATTTAACACAAGTGATATAGAATTAATGGAAGTAAGTGATAAATTTCTACGCACTGATGACAAGCTCTACCATTCATTACTGAATTGAAAGTAAATGAACTTGTATTATATAAAGTGTTATTTATTTATCTCGTAAAATAAAATTTTTTGATGTTTAAAGGGGTTTTTCATTAAAAAAAATTTTGTTTCTTTGAAAGCTTGAATCGAATTTGATTTAAAAATAAAGTTCATTTTAAAGAATTGAATGTAACTTAAAAAGTAAGAAATATTCATTTACAGAAAGTCATTTGAGAAAACTTTCACGTGATTTACTTTAATTGCAAGAAGTCGGAGTAAAGAGTAATATACGTGAGTAAACGCACCAAAGGTTTTGATATAAGTTTGCGGGTATTCTTTAGTACCGATTCAGTCAACCCTAGCAGTCAAAGTTCATCCAAATGGTTTCTCAAAGTAATAAGCATTACACTAAAACCTTAAAAACTTTATAATTGTGCTATAAACGCTTATAAGACGGTAAAAAGTGTCCTGCGTAATAATTCAAAGTGGAAATAAACGTAGAAATGACAAGGTTTATTATTCAGCTTTATGGAAATGTTGTAACTTACTCATTTTGAAATTACCTGTAAATTAAAAATTATTTAAAATTAATTGCTAAGTGTCATATAATAAAATACACTTATTAATTCTTGTACCGTTTCTCAAAATACAGATTCGCATTTTTCACCAGCACCTTTTGTACATTTTTTAATCGCGTTAAAATCCTTAAATGAAATAAACCATTTAAAATTCTTGGCTGCCCTTTAAGCATCCATGAATAGCCTTAAATTTTCTCTCTCGTCCGTCATTCGAGCTTCGCTTGAAAAAGCTACATTCACCGGGACCCCCAACTAACGCTTGCAAATTCGCGCGGCGGTGCGCGCAATTACAAGCGCATAAAACAGGAGCTGCAACTTCTCTCGGGCAGAAAGTTTACGATCGGCGCTCCCGGGAACCAATGCTAATTGAAGTGTCGCGCGCTTGCCATCGACAGAACTCGGGAGACTCCCGCGACTCCGACGCCCGGGCGAATATGATTATTTCACCGTTAATTAGAATGTTTACTCGGTAATTTCGCCCGGGGGCCGTTAACAGCTCATTCGATTTGATGCCTGGCAGTCTATTAGAGCCGAGGCGCGGCGAAGCCTCTCGCTCTCTCGGCAGGGAATTTTCTTCCGGCCTCCCAGTTCCTTTCCCCCGGGAGTTTCTCAGTCGGTGATTTTGTCGTTTTACGGCTGGCCTTTTTTCCCGAGCCGATCCGTTTCTTGCGTCGCGAGTTCGTCGCCCGATGAGTTCGAGGTAATTGAAACAAGCGATCGAATGAAGGCGAGCGTTTTGCCGACTCGGCGCAGAGGTGCGCCTCTTCTTTTTTTTTCTCTCTCTTGGACTTCTTTGAAGAAGAGGGTCTTGTAAGGTCTTAGTTTCATTCGGGGGAGTAGCTTCGTTTTTATACGGCTTTGAGAGCTTTTTAAAAATTCCCGGTCTTTTTTTAGAGAAATTAAAGGAGGATTCCTTGTATTAATTAGATTTAAAGCCTTTGTTCTTTTATGAGCTTCTGATTGTCAGCTTTTAAAGAAATTACTTTGCGTTTCAGTTGAAAATAAAAAAGACCGAGATAGAGAAGGCAGATTTACTTAAAAGTTAGAATTATTTTTAAATTTCAAGTTTTAAATAAATTTTGATAATAACTTTCAGCTTACCCTTCCGGAAAATTTTCTCCGCGCTTATAAAGTTTCTTCCCTTTTTACAATTCTCGCATAATTTAATGTATCGAAACTTCGTGATATCGACCCTAAGAGGCTATTATCCCAATAACGGCTGCACATTAAACTTCAATAACGACAAAATTTCATACTTCCACTTCCATTCCGGAGTAGAAACTTTTCTCCTCCCTCCAAAAAAAAAATAAAACCTCGCCGATCCGCGACTGCGCGTCGGACAAACTTCGAAATTCCCCGGGAGCTCCTCCGATAGAATGGAAAAAAAAAATTTTTCAAAACAAACGCGAGGAAGGGAGAGGAGCTTTGACTGCAGCTGCGAATTGACTTAAGCTCTCGACTAAAAGCGCGAATCGAGCGGAGTGCATACAGCAAAGGGCGGAAATTAACAGCTGATTTCCGGGAAGCGAAAAGCGCTTGGCACGTGACTATAAAGCAACTGCTGCTCAGCTCTCTCTCTCGCTCCAACACCTCCTGCGTATACGTACGTCGCCTCGTTTGGATTTCTCGAACGCCGCGGGTACTCCGAATCCTTCCACGCCCGCGCCTGAATAAATCGCAATCACCCGCCGCTAATTTATGTTCGAGCGCCGCGATTTTTTTCAAGAGCTGTTTTTAAGAGCTGTTTTTAGGAGGCGTTGTTTCGAACGGCTGGCTATGAATTATGCGATGAATAGGAGGTGAATGGAATGGAATTACTCAAGTTGCGATTCAATTTTACTGGGGGATTAATCGTGTTTCGCGCGAGAGCTTGGAAAATGTTGCAGGGAAATTTGGTATCATTCAAAACTGGAAATGACGTTCAGCAATTTGAAAATTGGTGGCGGGAATAATTTATTTGGCGTATTGAAATCTGTACGTGCAATATTTTAGAACATAAGCCAAATAAAATGTCAATTATTCAGAAAGTTTCTTTAGAATGTAATGTTATTTAAACATGTAGATTCGGTGAAAAGTTTAAAAGTAGACGCAACTATTTTGAAAATGTGTTGTAATTTTATACTTTACTTGGAAGTGCTTTGATGCCGTGGAAAGTTTTTAAAATAAGAAAAATTATGCTGACATGCGCGTACTCGGAAAATTTAAAAACATTATTTTTCGTGTGACGCCTTTTTAAAATGAACATAGTTCAACTTTTTTTTATTGTCTTTCGAGGATTTAAAATTCTTTTCCTATAAAAATTATACAAGTTTCATTTCGTTTTTTAAAATTTTGTTTAGTGAATTTAATGATTATTAATTTATTAATGCTTCGAAAAAGATTTTTCATTCGAATTAATTAAAGTGAATAAATTAAAATAATAAAAGTATATTATTCCGTACAATTTAATCTTTAAAAGCAATAAATGAAAACGTAACAATATTGAAAGTTTCAAAATGCGTAATATATATCAAAATATCCGCTTTGTCCAAAATAGTACATAGTATAAGTTTCAAACTTGCTGCAAAAGCAAAGCAAAATACTCCGTATTAAAGCTCGATATTACGCAAATTCTGCATTATAGACATATTGTGAAATTATGCAAATATTAACTTTGAACTTCACCATTCGACCTCACTTCTTTCCTAAATTACGTCCTCAAAAATTTCCAAAATCACCAATTCCAAAAAATCCTCGCCTGCCAATCCCGAAACCCCGTCGGCGAAGCTAATCCTGCAGCCCTACTAAAACCGCATTCCAAAGCAAGCTAATCTCCCCCGACCTGCACCGCTCGAAATCCCTCGTCCCGATCTCTCGGAAAGAGTGACCAGCAATCTTCCCTCGGAAAAAATCAGCACTCTCCGCTGCTCGGGGGGCGCGAGCGAGCGCGCGCGCGCGGGCGGGGGGTGCGCAAGGTGGCTGAGCCAGACAGGAGGCTCCCGCGGTGCCCGAAAGCGCGCCGGAGCCGCAGTTGCAGCCGCGGCTCCGCACGCGCGCCAACGCAGAGTGGGGGAGAGACACGGAGCAGACCGAGAGAAAGAGAGAGACAGACAGACAGAGAGAGAGAGGAGGGATCATCCTCGGACGCGCGCTCCGAGCCCCAGCCAGTCTTGAGTCGCCGGTCGCCGCGCGCGAAAGATCGGCCGCAAGGAGCCAAGGACTCGCCGTGGGCAGAGAGGCTGATTCCACGACGACTTTGCGGGAGGAGTGCATTCTTGTAAGTCGCATTTTCGTTTCGTATAATATTTTTTTTTTTTTTTCGGAATTTGGCACGGAGTGCGGAGGAAAGGATTAACGGTAGCTATATGGAACTGAAGGCTTTTTAAATTAATTCGTTTTAAGAAACTGAAGGTCTTATCCGTGCTTTGAATGCGGGGGATTAAGAGCGTTAAAATTGACGTAAAAGGGCTGGATTTAGCGCGGAAGATTAAAAGATGGTAGCGCAATGTATAATGAAGTGATTTAAAGTTATTTTATTGTTTTGATGATAAAAAAAAGTTTTAAATTAAATTATATTGTTTCGAATCGTTAATTTTAGAATTTTCATTTTCGTAATGTGAAATGTGCAATTGAATAGTATCTATAGAATATTTTTATAACTTTACTTTGAAAAAGATCATTTCATCTTAATCGTTCGGTTCTATTTTTGAAAATAAAAATTCACATTTTAAAAGGTTTCTTCTATATCATTATTTCCTATCTTCATGTTTTATTTGAAGGACTTCTCGTTTACCTTACACGCAACAACAAAAAGCGCGGATAAATAAAAATAAGCTTTGAATTCTTGCATAATTCCGTAGTTAAATATGTTGATCGTCGCAGAAAAATGAGAAAAGTGCGTATTCCAGATAATGAAAATTTCCCATTATGAATATATCGCGGACTTATGCAAATTCTCATTTCGAATCCATTTCCTCGTCTTATCCCCTTCACTTCTCGACGTCTTTCTTACGCAAGCAAAGCTAAGCATCGAACGCATAATCGTAATAACGAAAGTTCGAAACGACCCGATATAATCCACCTAATTGGCCGCCCCTCGTAAAAAGCTCCCCCCTGTGCCGTTCCAGGTGAGCTTATATGCAGCAGGCCAGCCTTCTCACCCGACTCTAAGACGACGCAATGAGGACGACGAGCCTGCCGTTGGGTCTGCTGCTGCTGGGCCTGAGCCTCGTCGGTGGCGCCCTGGCCGGCAGCTGCGCCGAGGCGAAGCTCTGCTGCCCCGGCAGGGACTCGGCCTGCGTCGTTCAGAAGACCTCGCCGAACGCCATCATCCAGACCGTCGGCGACAAGCCCTGCTACTGCGACCACGCGTGCCTCAAGCTCGGCGACTGCTGCGACGACTTCAAGGAGGCCTGCGGAGGTCAGTGCCGTATTGTTCGCTAATTTTTATTTATCAGCCGCAAGAGTTAACCGGGGGGGGGGGGCTGGATGTTGAGACGTCGTTTACTGGGGCGTTAATTGGCGCGAAGGAGATTTCGATCTAAAGCCCGAAAGTAAGCGGGGTCTTGGGACAGCTTTATTTTGTTGATAGCCGCGTAAATGTAAATGGGAAAGAGGTGCAAGCTCAATAATTATTACTTTTTATAGCCTTAATCAGATTCTGAAGCATCTTTTTATGTAGCTTCCTTATGGATTTCTATTGCTATTTATGCTAATGAGATCATTTAATGAATATTTAATAAAGCATTTGTTTAATGGTTATATTTTTTTCGTGTTTTCGTGAAAACGCAGCTTGTAGTCAAAAAAAATTTTATGTTTCAAAAATTTACATGAAATATAGGAGAGGCCAATCTTTATCGCTACTATTACTGTGATCTAGATTTTGTTAATTTTTTTGAGAAGATTGACGTTCGTTTTTCAAATTATAGATAAAATTAATAAATATAAAAAATTTAGAAAGTATTATATTTTAATGTTCATTATTATTAAAAAAAAAAAATATTTCTTACGATTATTATAGGATTGTATTTTTATCTAACGTTTAGAGCTCGTGTTACTTAAGCTTACTTCAGTTACGTACAAGAGTACGGATCGATCTCGTTCTCTTTTTCCTCGGTAAAATATTAAAATAACACTTGCACAGATAATTTTCGCAGATAAAATTTAAAATCCATTTATTTTATCAACAGCCGAGATCTTTTCACGTTCACTTGTTAACTAGATCAATTTTAAACCACTACTTATTTGCTTTTCTTTAAGGATAGTACTTTATGTAGGTTACATTAAAGTAAATTGCTGCACCGTCTTGCCAGATTATTAGTAGGGTGAAAATTGAGAAGATTTCCTTTTCGCTTTGATCTTCTTATTCGCGTTTTTACGAGATATTCGCCTCGTGATTACAATCTAAATGAATACAAAAATTGCACGAATCAAATTGTAAGCTAAAAATAAGTTTAATCAAATTGTGTTATACAATAATTATAAAATTGTCGACGTTTAGATTTAAACTTTAGCGTTAAAAATTACTAAAAATTGAAGAAATCATGCAGGTATTTAACAAAGATAAATTCTAAAACCCAAATTTTATTATAATCTGCACTCTTTCGATTAATCAACATTAATACAAAGCATCTTCAACATACTATGTTTATTAGATCATTGAATCTTCGTCCTAACGAACACTCAATCTAACGATATTAACAAACGCACTCGAAGATCTCCACGAGATAAAATTGAAGGAGCTCGCAATATCAGAGATGGACGGAATGAAAAAAAAAAGTAGCCTCTCGCAGGATATAATATCGCGGGGTCTTCTTCACTTCTCGACGGTAAACTCTTTTCGCTTCTTCGCTCCTGCAAGCTTTTATATATAAACACCGGGGATGGCTTCTCTTGCGTTTAATTATATCGCAGTTTATTAGCAGGCGAAGAGAGTTCTCTCTCTCTCTCTCTCTTGACTCGAGAACTGCCAGGAGTTTGCCCAAGTTATTAAAGGTCGGCCCAAGAGTTGCGCCGCGCTTATAATTTAGAGGAAAAAGCTTTCTTTCCGATATGTACGGCTTGACGTTTCGGCGGATGTTAAGTTGGGACGGTGAAGTTTAGTGGGGAATTTTTGGTCGTATTGCGAACCGTAAGGTCGTAATACTTTGAGAGTATTAAGAAATTTTATTAATATTTTAGAAAGAACTGAGAAACTTACAGACGCCGTTTTATTTCGAAATAAAAACAATTTTTAGTTAATTACATTTTGCAGCTTCTATCTGTTACATGAGAGAGTTTTTATTAAAGATTATGAGATAATTAACAAAGAATTGTTAAGATTTTTCTCCTAGACATTTTCTTTTAATAAACTTGATAAAAATGATTAAATTCCGACTAAAGTGCATTTATGAAATAAATGATTTCGTCATAAAATTTGTTTTTCATCGTTTTTTAAAAATAATTAATAAATTCATTTAAACGTAAATAGCAAGTTGATGTATTCTGAAAAATTGATTTACTTGATTGAAAATTAAAAAACGGACAAGATGCTTATGTAAAAAAAAAATTCTCAAGACTATACAATAGCGCATCTAAATCGTCTTTATTCCAAATTTATAAACATTCGCCGACCAACTTTATATCTTTCATTTCTTCAAAATAACTTTTTCAAATTAAAACTTTTCATGGAAATTTATACTGACCGTTAACAAACTCCCAATAAAAACTCTCCCGCGTCCCCTCCTCTTCCCCTTCCTCCCTTTATCCGGCAGTCACTTTGATCGACCATTGTCCCAGATTTTCTCCCAAAACAAAAGAAACGGCCCAAACAGAGCATCGGCTCTCTTAAAAAAACGAAAAAAAAAAAACCGACTCTGGCACAGGCGCCTTTGACACTTTGTCACATACGTTTGCATTAACCGAGAGAGAGAGAAAGAGAGAAGCGGCGGCGGCTGCGCATCGCAATCAGAGCCCGGTATCCATTACTTATTGTCAGGTCGCGAAATTGAAAAATCCGGTGCGTCCGCGCGGCAGTTTAAAACCGAGAGCTCCGCGCGCGCGCGCGCGCCATAAAAAAGCCGACGGCGGCAATCAATAATCCTCAGCTGCGCGCATGCAAAAAAAAAAAAAAACAGCAACAACAAAGCGCCTACCCCCGTTCGTTATACCCCGATAAACTCGCGCGCGGGCAGCTCGCCGTTTCGTCCGCACGTGCTCTCGACGCGTCGGGGCCTCCTAATTCTCGCCCCCCCCCCCTTTTTTTTCGCGCTAGCCGCGCGCTTCTTCCTCCCGCTTACTCGCGTTTTGAGGGGTTAACTCGGCTTTGGCGTGGAGGCAGGCTCGTCTAAGCAACGCTCTGCTTGTTTGATCACCCGCGGAACTTGTAGGTCGTATAACGAGAGGGAAAGTTGGAGGAAATTGAGGGGGAGGTTATTAAAATCGATAATGCAGGAGTGACTGGCGGTATGCAGATTCGAATGGATGAGCGTTCAATTTAGAGGGGGTAGGTGATGTGATGATGGGAATTTTGCTTTTTGGAAATGTATTAAGTGCAAAAGTTTGACGATGATATTTTAACACTTTGATGGAGTTATTTGATTTTTTGCATTTTGATGGGGGCAAAGTGTCTATAATGACGTTCGAAAACTCTTTTTAACCGGATTACGAGTTTTTTTTTTTTTAGAAAAGAAGAGTTTCGTAGAAGTTTCTATTAGAAAACTATAGCTGTATTTTTGTTTCTTGTTGTCTTAACAATCATTTTAACCGCTTTTAATAAAATTTGTTGAATAAATGAAGTTTATAGTTATTTTATGTTAGTAAAATTTAAGTAACTTTGACGTTCAATTATTCCTTAGTAATAATTAAGAAACTAATTGTAATGAATCATAAAGAAAATAAACAGATATTTCATTACTGGATTACATAACTAAACTATCACTGCATGCTTCTTACCGAAATAATTCAATTTTATTGACCACCGCACGAGACACGTAAATTTCATAAACTTTACGATGATTAAAGTTCTACACCGTAAATCAAAATTTTTAATCAATTTAATTTCGCCGTCTAGAGAAGCATCGCGCCATAATGACGAGTGAAAATCCAGCAAAAGAGCTTCGTAATACCTCCGAGCATTTACGATAAGCTATCAAAGGTGCGAGAAGCTAATAAGGCCCGTCGGCTCGAGGCAATATTTCCCTCCCGAAAACGCTTCCGCGCTCCCGACGCCAAATTCGCAATATCCCCCAAAAGCGAGTCTCGTAAAGCCCTCCCCGCGCGCGGGCGTTTTTCGAAAAATCTTGGCGCGCCGCGCGTTCCGCTCCTCGCGCACTAAATCAAAGGCGAAGCCCGGCGTAAAAAGAGGCCTCGTGTTTTACACGCAATCGTATAACGCGCGTCGGGCCTTATAAATTCCCCCCCGCAGAAAAAGACGCCCGTCTCTCGTAAAGCCGCGTAAAAAGTATACCACACGCGTTTATTAAGCCTTCCTGCATACAGGAACCCTTTTTATCGCAAGCGTGTGTGTGTGTGTGTGTGACGGGTTTATGCCCGTAAACGTCGCGGATCGATGAGTGGGAGCCTCCTCTCTTTGCGATTATTATTATTTTCTTTTTTTTTTTTATACGAGCGACACGGAAATCGCGCATAAATCATTCGCACCTCGCTTCAAATTGAATAGGCGCGTATATGAGTAATTGTGAAATATCGCTCCTTCTTCGGGACGAGGCGCGATTTATGGCGGCCTGAGTCCCACACCGAACGAAAATACATTTTTTTTCGGGGGGGAGGCTGTGAGAGCCGCTGCCGTCGCTGCGCCCCGGACTGGAGAACGGTGTAATTATTTCAGGGATCGAATTTGTTTTTCGGCCGATTGATGGGTATCGGTACGGAAGGGATTTGAAAGGTTAATCAAGTTTTGAAATTAGTTCTCTTGCTTCGGATTATGACTGTGCTGGCTTCCTGCTATTTTGTTTTTTTTTTTCATATTGCTTCGGTAGATAAAATATTTATTGATTTGATTAGCTGTTCGTTTAAATTTTGTTTATTTATCGTTTAAATTATGATAGAAATGTTATAAGCTGTATGTTTAAGCGAATATCATTATATATTTATAAAGTATTAAATTTATCCTAAAATGACGGGCTTAATATAAACGCTTGATGCTTCTTTTACTCCGCTATTTTATTTATGCCGGCAATTATCAGAATAAAATTTCATAAATTTGATTTCTTCTTAATATGTCCGACTTAAATAAAACCGTCATTTTATGAAGGCTAAAAATACACCATTAAAGATATATGATAAGAACATTCAATTCTCCAAAATTACTTGACGATAAGTCAGTAATCAGTAATCAGAGTGCAATTACACTCTTTAACTTTTTCATCAGCTCTTTTTCGAAATTACATATTCCAAATTAAAATTGTACTCTCTTTGACCCAAGCGAAATCCAAACAACACTAGCTCCGTTCTAAAACGAAACCTCCACCCTCGATTTGCCTACGGAAAATAACTCTAATTGCGTAAATCAACACCACCGCGGTTCTCCGCGCAAAAAAGCCGCAAAGGGGCTCGTTACGCCTTTGCAAAGAGACATCTTGATTGGGCCTAATGAGGAGATTCTTTATAGATCCGAGTCAAAGTGCAGGTCAAATCCGCCTAGACGTGTGATTCGCGTACGCAGCCGGTAGAAAATAAGCGGGTTGTGCCAGTTAAGATTTTTTTTTAGTGAATTTATTTTTAGCTAATTTTACTTGACTAAAAGTAAGCTGTAATGTCAATTAATTACGTCAGGAAGAAGAGATCTCTTGCAAAAAAATTTGGATGATACATTCAAGCAACATATATTAAATTTTTAAAATAACAAATAAAATAAAATAAATTTTTAAATTTTTAAATTAACGAGTTATTAAGTTCATTGTTGAAAATCTTGGCTACATCGGTTAACGTAACATTTTAATAGTTAAGAACCCGCTAAAGATTCTAGCAGGAGTATGTGTATGATGGATGGTTCCTACAAATACCGGGCGATTGTGTCCTTGGGTGGAGGGGAAATCGTAATTAAGAGGAAAAACGATGGAGAATCGCGCAGTTTGCGAGGATTAATGGATGATACTGTTGGAACATCTTTCTGGCGGAATTAATGTGTTATTCAATTGGGAGAGATACTTTTGATGCAATGGGAGTTAGTTTAGCACTTATTTGCTGTAAGTCATTAGATTTTTTTAACGTTTATATTGAAACGTTTTTTTTTAAAGGAGCACATTAAATTTAGAAAAAGCAGGAATATTCGTATTTTAATTCTAACGTATATAAGAAAGAGAGAAATGAGAGAGGAACTTAAGTTAACCAAAAAATACGGTGACTAAACCTTTAATCACTTTCAAGTCTCATTACATTTGTAAAACATTTCATTATTGATTTAAGGAAGTCTAATATTGCTTTTAAGGCTCGCTTCCATTTTCTGCAAGTCGAATATCCCATTTTGTATGCGAAGGGAGGAGAGGATCATCCGCTTGACCCAATTACCATTTCCTTATAAGATCAACATTTCTTTTGTTAAAAAGGTAAATCTACTTAGGCTTCAGCTTTACATATTCAATTTAATTTTAGGAATGAAGGATTAAGTGAAAACTGATGCTAAATTAATCGTCCTGCAAAGACGGTTTAACCTTTTCAAAATGTGTTTTCGTTTTAAAGTTTATTTTCAAAGCTAAAAGTACTTTAGAATTCGGTGATTTTTAACAAAAATTATTCAACAGACTCGTGTATCAATTCCAAACCAACGCAAATGAAATCTTGCCAAGCAAAAGTAACTCCAAAAAAATTACCAAAACATTTGCCTTCCAATTTCCAATTCCACCTTTCGCCACAACAAAGAGCAATTAAGCAAACACAAAGCTCGCTCCAAAAAAAAAAAAGAATCGCCGTCCTTAAAAACAGCAAAAGAAAAAAACCGGACGTACGGAAGACCGAACACTTGCGCTGGAAACCGCATCGACTGGACGCTCGACACAGGGTTTCCATCCGCCTCGCTCTTATTCACTCGTCGCTGAATCAAAAAGCTCTCGACGTAAACAAAAAGACAAAGCGCGCGTTTGTTCGAGAGGGAGAGAGAGAGAGAGAGAGAGAGTTGACCCGCTCTCGTCGGTGCTTGATAGGTGTGCTTTACTTTTTCGCTCGTTGTTTCTCCCTTCCCAGCGTCGTGCTTTTTTTTGTCGAGCTTGCGCCGCAGCTCAAAGGGCGTACTTTTTTTTTCAGGAGAGGGACGTTTTCACGGCTTATTATGTTCCGCGTCGTTTGGACGGCCGTTATTGGCTTGTCTGTTTATTGCTAGTTCGTTTGTTCTGAAGCGGCTGCTGGTGTATCTGGGAGGTTCATTGGTTGTTAACTTAATTATTATTGCCGATGTTTATTGGGGAGGAATGGCGTCGTTTAATATTTTATTTTTCAAATGCAAGTAGAAGTCTTGAAAAATAGTTCGAAAGCTTTTAATTTTTTGCTAAAAACTTCGTGGAGTACGAATCCAAACAAAACGAAGCAATAAGCTATATTTTTAATGAAAATACGAAGCTTACAAAAAAGCTTACTTAAAATCCACCTCCCAAGTTTCGCGAGCAACACGTGGTCGCTGCTAATACCTGCGACTTTTTGCCTTCCACTCTTATAAATAACATCCTATAATCGATTTAGCCTCTCTTAAACGATTTAATAATAGCCGGCGGTACATCAGTTCGCGGTAATCGCGAGCTTATTTCCGTCCGAAAGGAACTTTCTCATACTTCGTCGAATATACACTCGATTTCGAGGCGTTGATGTTGCCTCGCCTCGCCTCGGAAATCCATCAGCTGTATCATTTTTCATTGGCCGTCAGGAGTTTTTACAAGAAACTTCTTGGGTTTCTGTTTCGCCGGATGTACGGCGGGCAACTTTGCCGTTGTACCATAAGTTTCTTACCTGCGATCGAGCTTAACTTTGATTGAACGATTCTCGCAAATCAATGAAGCGTTCAAAGGAGTTATTGGGAATTATACGTTCGATTCCGCGATTTTAAGGATGGATTGCTTTGCGCAATTCATTTTTCTTTTTGATAGATCTTTGTAATTTCTCATATTGGATAAGAAACAATGTTATTATTTAAAGTTAATACGCGTTAATAAGAAATTATTTAAACTTATTCAAAAAATGCTTCAAGGGTACTTAATATATTTTTTTTTATAACTCAATACAATTCGTCAAACGTTTATGAACAGAATTAAACAGAAAAAAAATTTTTTTTCAACCCCAACAAGGAGTTCGCGTGCACATAAACCACGTTTATTTAGATCTTTGAAAAGCAAAAATTTAATTCACCCCTAAAATTTAACATTTCCCAAGTGAAACAAGTCATTTCGTCGGCCAAAAACGTGCCGCCGCGCACAACGATCTCCCAAAACGCATCCACGCGAATCCCGCGTGTCTGCGGCAAAAAAAAAAGAAAAAAAAAAAATGCAAATCGCCGGGCACGCGGGCGCTCGTAAACGATTAAAAATTTATCCTCGCGCGCGCGGCGCACGGCTCCCATAATGAAACATCGCTTTTACAGCGGCGCGTGTCTCCGCACAAACCCAGCGGCGGCGACGACGTCGCGTTCCGCGATAAAAAGCCGGCTAGAATATTCATTGCCGGCGTTGCTCCGTTCGAGAAAAAAAAAAAATAATTCATATATGTATGTATATACGCCTGGGCCTCGTACGTCAAAACTCGGCGGGCCTTTACGCATTCATGTCGCTGCGGACTTGGGTCGTACGTGGGAGGGTTCGGATGAGGTGCGCCAGGTGAGAGGAGTTTCGGGGGGTTTTGAATTTTTTCGACTGTCGGGGGAAGTTTGGCAAGTGGCGGTGAATTAACTATGCGACGTCGCTGCCTGAGCGGGAGCCTGGACGCGGGTGATTGACGCTTTATTAATTCGTCGGTTAAATTCGTAATTGAACCTCGGCGCTGATGAAAATTGCATAGTTTGAACGGAAAGGCTCGTAGTGCAATTTATTCGTAAAAAGGAGAATTTTCTTGAGATCGTTTTTAGTTAATTAAGTGAAATTCATTGTTTGTTCGAAGGTAATTTTTAAATTTGGCTTTTGATATAATTTTATCTCTTATTTCATAATTACTTAATTTGGATTAATTAAATCTGTTTATTAACTCGAGTAATTAATTAAAAATTTTTAAAAGACATTTAAAACGTATTTTCAACAATATTGCTGCATGCTTATATTGAAGTAATTTAATTCGTTGTCAACTTTATCAAAGGGTTAATTCAGTACAAAGGGTAATTTAATACAAAAGTTAACTCAATACAAATATTCTATATAATGAAGTACCAAATGAACTCTCAACATTCTTTAAAAAAAAAGCAGCTCTCTCGCAAAAGTACACCACCCACTACATCTCCATATTTCAAATCTCCGATACATAAAATCGCAATATTCCATATCTCTTCCTGTCAACTATACCCCGAAAACTCCTCTCGAAAACTTGGCCGAAAAAAATAATAGTCCCGAGCTTCCACTCTCCTATCTCCCTTTCGCAAAACTTGGCAATCCTTATCTGCGCGCGGCCACGAGACTCGCCGCGGGGCGGCTTCTCTACGCACCGCCGCGCGTAAATCAAAAACAAGCCGAATCTCGCCGCCGTCGCCGCCCTCAGGAATTTCCAAGGAGAGCGCGGCACGCAGTTATCGTAAATTCTCGAACTATCTCCAGGAGCGTATGCCTGCGAAAATTTGATGGATTTACGCGTCCCCCCCGGGGGGGGGGGGGTGAACTTATATTATGCAAGGCCCGGCTGGGGCGTAACGCTCATCGCGAGGATTTCTTTGGATGAGGTGTTAGGATATGCTTTGGCTGGGATTCATGGAGTACGTGTTAGAGCTGGAAAGTTTTATTAACTGGCGAATTTTGTAATTTCTCGGGTCACTTTTAACTTATTTTTTGATACTGTTATAAATTTGTAAAGAATTTTTAGAGATTGTAATATTTTGGAAAGTAATATTGAATATTTAATATTATGAACGTAATTAATTGATTATTGACAAAAAAGTCGCTTTGTGAAAATATAAGAAAATGGTGAAAAGAAACAACTATTTTTATATCGTAAATTTGATTTTGTAAATTTAAAAAAGAAAATTGATTATTTTCAATTTCATTTACTCGTTGCTAAAATGTATTATAGAAATAAGTTATCGCATTTAAATTATTTTAAAGTTTCAGAAGAAGTTTTAAAAATCTTTATTTTTGGGGATTACTTCCGAACATAAAAGATCACTTACGCACAATAAATTTTTAATTAGATTTGGTTAACTAATGAGTATTTGTATCACTCTTGAGGGCATTTACATTTAAAACCAAATCGAGTACGATTAAAATTGGCCTTCCATTTATAATGAGAGCTGTATCTAAGTAATAAAAGTTTAACGACCAGTGCTGAGGTATCAGTTTAATTTTTAATGTATTCAATTGCGTTCGTCCTATTTTGTAATCCCGAATTGACATTCGATCGCTTTTAAAATATTTATTGAAACGAATGTTTCTGAGTTATCGCCAAAGTCCTATCTCCATCTTTTAATCAAAACCAGCATATGCGAAAATTTAGTAAATCTCCATCTTTTACATATATTCTAAATTTTCGCATATGCTGATTTTGATTAAAAATTCAAAATTGTGCTATAAAAATTCCTATTTATTCGATATACAGCGATGATCCTCAACTATCTGCGAAACCCACCTCTTACCCAACAATCTCTATCGACTTTCTAACGTCCAAACTCGAACCTCATTATAAATTCCATTAACCGCGCTCAAAAACGAAAAGCAAGAAATCGGACGAATATCCACTTGTTTCCATGTCCCTTGTCATCGCGTCCGTCGGGGCTCCACATTTTTCTGCGAACGCAAAGGGGGGGTCTTCCTCATTTTTTCTGCCGGGCAGAGATAACATCTCCCCGGCAGGGACGGGCAAAGCACGGCTCGGGTAAAATGATCCGAGTCGCGCGGCAACGAAAAACGCTGCGCGCCGCGCCCTCCGAGCGGTAAAAACGACCGGTTCCAGCGCTTAATTCCGCGGAAAACAAGCGTCGCACGGTAATTAAATCTGGGCGTTGGATGTGTTTTTTGAGAACGATATTGGAGAGGACACGTGTCGCGGGTAGTTTCGTTTTGTTTAACTGCCATGGGACAAAGTTGAATGGAGGATTTTTAGTTAGTTCTTTAGATTAGGAGCAATGGACGTCGATTTTTTTTAGCTTTGGTCGGATGAATTATAGTTTTATAATAATCTTCGCATTATTCCGATAGAAAATAATAATAAAGTTAAACGCTTTATTGTGAAAGATTTATTTTAATCTTCAATTTTCTTGGAATTGAAACTTGGAATGAAGTAATTTCATAATGTACTTTTATTGCAGATGCGCCACAGAATTTATGGTAGGGTTGAAATTTATGTTGTTTTTTCATTTCTTTTTTAATCTTCTCTTAATTTCCTGAATTGTGGTTATAAAGTAAATTAATTTTAATAGGATCTAACATTTATAATTACTGAAATCTTAAAAGAAGAGAAAGTAAAGATTGATAAATAAGGCAATAATTTAAATAATTATTCCCTTATTATTTTACCCGCTGAATTTTAATTATGATGAATATTTCAATCACGTGTTAACACTTGCCCTTCGTGCAAACACGAAAATTCACCCGTTGCGGGAATATTCGTGTGCGGTAATAGTTCATTCCGTACCCATTCCCATTGATTTATGACTTTCGCGCATATTTTCCCCGCTAATACATCAGATCCCACAATTGAGAATTTAAATGCAAAAATGCGCTGTAATTGAATGCAATAAAATGGTTGCATTATTGAGGCCGCTGAAAAAAAAAGTTGCACATTTTCTTTTAACATCTCTAATGGATTCGCATTATTATTACAGCTGCCCAGACGAGAAATTTCCAGCAATTTTCAGTGCTTTGTGAATTAAAAATACTTTTTAAAATACTTTTTAAAATATTTTTTTGCTAAAAAAGTGTATTGAAAATTTGAAAAAAGGCCGCTCCGAGAGAAATTGATCAGAGTCATCTCGTAAAAAAACCCCTCACGACAATCCCTCCCAATTCCGCAGCAGCGAAGGCAGCGAGGAGGGGGAGGAGGGAGGGGGGAGCCGCATTATCTCGGGCCGCTCGTCCAGGAAAATCGTAAAAAAGATAGCCCCGTCGCATCAGAAGCAATGCACTCTCGCGCAGAATAAATATAAATCCCGGTCTGCGCTCCGCGGCTGAGCGTCGCACGCAGCAGCGTCCCCTCGGACGCATTATAATCCCGTCGCTCTCGGAGCTCTCCGCGAGCGCGAGCCCAGGAGAGACGAAGACATAGGAATCCCGCATTAGGCTAATGAGAGCCGACGAGGACGCTTGTTTTTCATCCCTTTTCCTTCCCTTTTTTTTTCTTCTCCTCGCTCTCCCGGTCGAGCGCGCGTCGAAATGCCGCGGGGGATAACGACGCTTGGTTCTTTTTTTTTTTTTTTTATTTCGAGTGGCGGAGCGGCAGGTGAGAGGCGGACTTGTTTTCCGCAGGCTTCGCGCGCGGCTAATTGTGTACGACGGACGGGGCTTTTCTCCAAATTTCTACCCTTTCTTCCTGTGCTCGCCGGAGAGGAATCGGAAAAGTTTTCCGTGTAAGCTTTACCGGGCACGGATGGTTTATTATCGGTACGTGGCCGGAAATTTTTAGGGGCTTCGTTTGCGACGAGAGATTGATTTTAGTGGGCTTTGGAAGACTCGTAATAAAAAGTTCTGCGATTCGCATGGTTTAGAATAAAAAGATGGCTGTTGTTCTTTGTATATTTTTACGTTAGGTAAAGCATGTTTCAGGAGAATTACACAAAGGCTTTCTGTCATTGTCAATTCTAAGTTGAAGCTGGCTTATTTATTTTGCATTTTCATGCAAATCTGATATTTGCATTTATCTTTGTAAACGTTCCGAGCTCGCAATCTGTTATGGCGGAAGAGTAGTATAATATATGTTGAAGGAAATTGCATATTAGATTTTATTAAAATTTCTTCTTAAGGAACTTGATTGTTTAAAGAGAATAGTAACAGTCGCAAAGTAATGCAGCAAATCAGTCTTTTATAGTCCACTAAATAATCTTCTGCAAAATTGCAGCACTTTCCTGCTGCTTCACCTCGATCGCAATCTTCTCAGCCCAGAATTGACAATCCCCGCGTTTCATTCATCGCAAACCGCTGCAATGATAAATCTTTTATGAACCCCGACGCAATTCCTTCGGCCAACACATACGTCGCCGCTCCCCGGCGAACTTTTCAATTTCGGCGAGTGCACGTCACGCAGCGGGCCGCAAAAGGAGCAACGAAACAGCCGGGCACATTTTTTTCCAGCGAGAAAGATCCCGGGGCCCCGATGCACGTCCTCGCGTGGGTGGGGCCCGAGAACCGGCTGATATTTCGGGGCCGGATTAGCATAACCGGACCCCGGAGCCTGGGCTCGCGCTCGCTTTTTTGTCCGAGGGGACCGCGCGCGGGGGCAATGTCACCGGCGAAATTTCACTTGGTAACGAGAGGCCGACGCGCCGGCGCCCCCTTCCATAGGTAGGGACGATCGAAAATTTGATAATTAACCGGCGGAATTCGGCGCTTCCTGCGAGAAGGGGAAGAGAGGGTTTTTGTTTCTTTTTGAGAAAAGAGAAGCTTCGAACACAATATTGCTTTTCTGCTTGTTTTGCGCTGCTCATTGATGGGTGTAATATTGCTTTTTGTAACAGGAGAAATTCAAAATATTCGGCTTTTTTTTCAAAAAGTATTGCGTTTCATTGCCGTTATAAGGATATTGAAATTTCGGAGAATCAAAAAATTGAATAATATAAAAGATAATATAAAAATCTTGCACGTATAATGAGTAAATGTAGATATAATATTACCTAATTAAGTTTCAAGCAGCACCCTAGTCGTTGACCTGGAAAACAATGAAAAACTGATTTAGTGAATAATTAGTAAGTGCATCGTTCAGGCAGGAATTAATTTAACTTTTACGACACGAGAGTTTTAAAAACCGGCGAACAGTTATTTTTAATTTTTTTATGGAATCATCTTTCTTCACATAAATTATTTACTGTGAAAAATACGTTTCAATTACATTCGAATTAGAATTGTAAGAGACAAAAACGATGCCCTGACAGGTTTCAATAAATTTACGAGTCCATATCGACGTTTCTTTGATCTCGCACATTGTGAAAAAGTTCTTTGATCGCACTTGAGCCTTCGATTATATCAATTACACGAAGCTGTCCGGAGCTCCGAAGCAGGCGACTATTTACGAGCCTCTTCAATATAAGACGGGCTCCGTTCATCTGGAATTTTTCATCATATTAAAAACTTTTCAAGCCGGGAGTAATTTCGAGCCTGCCGCGCTTTTTATTGGAATTCTTCCTGTATTTCGTCCACGTTAATGGCTCTCCTTCCCCATAAAATTGAAGAACAAAAATTTGCTCATAATTGCGCGCGCCGCAGAATTCTAATAAATCAAAAAACGACCTCGTTACTCCGGCGTCGAGGCGATGAATTTTGAGGAGCCGCTTTGATTAGACGGCGCGGTAGGCTGTTGGTTAAGCAGGACAAATAGGGGCAAGTGGCGCGGCAATCGATATGTAAAGGAGAAGACCGTTCGCAGGGGGGAAGACGTATAGTTGCCGCCGGCAATTAGAGGAGACACAGGCGAACGCGACCGAATGGATTTTAACGAGTTTTTACGATGACCCGTTGATTCGCGCAATTATGCCCGAATTAGCGGCGGTTGACGCGGACGCCGGCTTCGTTCGCTTATTTTTTAACCCGAATTTGCTATTTCTGGCCCTAACTCTTAATTGAATACGGGCTTTTTTAAATTGAGTTCGCTTATTCGAAAATAATAAAGACTCTTTGAAAGTACAAGTAGTTTATTTCGGTATTATTCATGTGTATGCAGATTTATTTCGGAACGATACGGAAAGAGAAGTAAAAAAGTTACTGTTTTTAATTAAAAGTCAAATTAAATAAAAGATTATTTATTTTTCACCACTTTGGAATTACAAAATTACGTAACTTCGAATGAGTTTAATTTCACATGCTTCATTTGCACAATTTATTATTCCTTGTACCAGATATTTGATATCATTAATAAATAACTCCATTGAAATCGAAATAATTAAGTCTAATATATTACATAATTGCCAATTTTACTTTAAATATTTGTGCATTTACGATCATTTTCATCGCGTAATTGATTAGTGTAAAAACATTTTTATGTAAATAGCAGAAAACTTCTGCGTAAAAGGGGTTTCTTAACCAAAATTTGTATCACTTATTTCCTTGATAATAATTAAAAATTGTCCAAAAAAAAAAAAAAAAAAAATCCCTAAAAAATAAATCGAACGCATCAAGCGTACAGCAAAAAATCCAAAAAGCCTCGACAGTTCTGCCGGATTCGCTCAAAGCATAAAGCTAAAAAAATAGCAGCCTTGCAAAAATACCAAACCGGAAAACTTTAATCCACTAACAAATTTCCCAAACAATTCCCGGGCGCGCAAATAGTTCCGCCTAGGAGAAAAAGGCGTTCGGGTTAGTGCGCGACAGGCGCCGTAAACTAAAGCGCGAAGACGGAACGGAGAGGAAAAGGACGCTCGCAAGCTCTCTCTCCCCCTCGTCCCGGAGCGACGCGAGTGTGATTAATGGCTGTCTTGCTCGCGTTTTCACGAGGCTCTATTTAAGGAAGAGAGAAACCTAGAGCACAGCCCCTTCATTGTTCGGAAAGTAGGTGAGAGACGCCGCTCTCTCTCTCTCACGACCTTCCTCCCCTCCCCCACACTCCTTTTTTTTATTGCCAAAAACTTTTTTTATTCGAATCCCCCTTTTTCCATTCCCCTTTTCCAACGACTTCGGGGATTCTGAATAATTGTTGGACATACTAATTAGAAAAGTTGCCTCGCGCAGGCTCGCCCACCTGCCGCAGCGGCTTTTAACTTATTCGCGAGAGCCGTGCGAGTGGAAGCGCTATTTTTGGGAGGTGTGAATGTCGCGCGGAGACTCGTTTTAATGAGAGAGCCTTGTTTTTCGGATTTAGAGCCGCGTTTTATTTGGAGCGAGAAAGTTTTTGCCGGAATTATAAGTTTGTAAGTCGGGAATGAGCCTTTTGCTTGATTATAATGGAGTTGAATTGTGACATAATTTTCGTAATGGAAAGTTGTTTCGTAATGGAGATTCTGGTTGATGTGACGTTCGTTGCTGCGAAATTTCAGTTAATTTTCTACCGGAGTTTTAAAGTACAATTATGTATTTAAACTTGTATTAATTGTGACAGCTTAATTCACTTTACTTCATTTTTGATAATAAAAATGCGCAGTTTGTTTCCATGGAATGAAAATATAAAATATTTAAAAACCAATTATGACGAGTTAATTTCAAGCTATATCATTTCCCTCGCTTAGCTGTGACTAACATTTTCTTCAGACAGACCAAGAACCCTTCAAACTTTGCATACAGGATCGTTCAAGCACTCGATGCTCTCTTGCAAAAAAGCAATTTCGAAAAACGCACTTCGCTCTCGAGTGACATCTGCGCTGACACGAGCACAATACAGCCCTTTAAACTCAATTTAAACTCTGCCCGACATCTTTATTCCCCTCTCCACTCAAGATCTCATCTCTCTCTCTCTCTCTCTCTCTCTCTCTCTCGCAAAACTTAATTCACCCAGCTCTCGCCGGTGACCCTAAAAAGCAAAAACTCCGCCTGCGTCCTCTCGGTCCGTTCCCTATAATGAGGACATTAGCGGCCCGCCTAAATATTCGCGAGTCACATTCTCGCAAAGGGAAATCATTAAAACAGGAGTTCAGGCACGTAATGGCCGGCTCGGAATTCGGCCGCGAAATTTATGCGACGGCGCACCTTAATGGAGCGCGATAAAGCTGCCGGCTCGGGATCCTCGTTGAAGGGTCAAAGGTATTAGGGCTCATTTTTCCCCCGAGTCTTTTAGCTTTTCGCTTCAATCTTTGCTGAGCGATTGAGACATTGTGTACAAGAGAGTGAGAGAGGGAGGGGGAGGTTTACTTGTTTTAACGTGGGTGAGATGCAAAAGGGTTTTAAAGGCAGAGGGAGGTTTACGAGGTATGTAAATACAAGGTGGAGATAAACGAATGCGTGTGCTTTGAGTATTATGCAATGTAAATGTGGTTTTTAAATTTGAAATAGATTTTATCGGTGTTTGCAATTGAAATAAGAACGTAAAACGAGGGGGAGCGTTGATTTTTTAGTGGTTTTTTTATTAAATTTCGAAGATAAAACCCACATTTCACGTTTATTTTGTGATTATGCAGAATTTAGACATTACGGGTATGTCGTAACATTGATCTTTCAAAGTAACAACGATATTTTTCGAATTTGTGTATTGATTTTAGATAGTAATCGTAATATCCGAGAACATAAATCCAGATTATATAAAAATTGACGAATTATTCCGATTCGATGAATATTATTGCCAATACGTGAAAAACAATGACTCAATATTCAATCTGTACATAACATAAACTCTAAAACACGAAGAAAATTAGATATTAATTTGACGGTTCAATCCCCTTTGAAAATAATCAAACGTTAATTATTATCGAAATCCCCCAGCGTCACTGTTCTTCCGTCGTTTTCCGAAATTAGACTGACCCTGCAAACCCGCCGAGCCGTCAAACAATAATTAATACCCGGTCATTTCCCAGCGCGCCAACCCATCCGTCCCACCTAAGTAAATTAATAAATCAAAACTGCCCGCGTCACGGCCAGTAGCCCATCTCCTTTCTTTTCGCGTATTTTTACCCCGCGAGATAAGCCGCGTATCTTTATTAAAAGCCGTAAATTTTAACGGCGCCCGAGCCGTGTATCTAAATGGGATGTCGGGCCGCGTGTCCGCTTCTCTTCAATGCGCGCTCCGAGCGGACGAATTATCGGCGAGTTGGCCAATTGCCCGCGTCGCCATAAAGCAGCATTACGCGCTCATTGCCGCGCGGACTTGTAATGCGCGCGCGATCGCCCGAAAAAACACTCGTTGCGCCGCGCGAACGGACGCCCGGAATATTTATAACCGCGACCTGCCGATTTTATCGGGGATTTTGGACGCTTTTTGCGCGGAATTAGGACCGGGAGGAAAAATGTTTTGGGGGAGATTACAGGTGTTTTTTTTTTTTTTTTTTGGAAAATTCTGCCGTCGCTCGGTGATCCGAATGCGAAATTAGGGGATTTTTCGAGGATTGTGGGAAAATAATTTTATTAATCTGGAAAGAAGGCTCTTTTTTCAAAGTCCGGAAAGGATTCGACATCGTATTTATATTATATAGTAGAACATGAGTTGTTATTTGATACGTTTCTTGTTATAAAAAAAGACATTGCAGAAAACAAATCCTTTTCCAATTAGTTTAAGGGAATTTCATGGAGAGACTTTATAGGAAAATGATCCATTCCGAGAAAAACAGTTCTTGGAATAATACGTTGTTTAAGACTTTGAATTTTTTAGTTCCACTGGAGCTTACTACCTGGAGAAATCTCTTTAACAATAAAAAAAAATATATATAAACCCAACACAAGAGTCTTAGGAGTCTTCCTATTATTCTTACAGAAATTTCTATGATCTTAAAAAAGAAATTTATTCAAAATTACATGAACTCAATATATGATTCAAAATTAAATCATAACTAATTAAAATTCGATACACCGAAAGCTTTTCAAATGCTTTAAACTTAAATCTTTCTTATTATTAAAAAGAAATATATCACTTAAAACGTTTTAATCAGCGCACATCCCATTACTCACAATTCGGGAACACTCCGCGAAAACAGAAGCGGCAAAAATTGAATTAAACCTAGACAAAGCGCCCGGTAAAATCGAGCAGCGGTAATGAGGTAAATTCGCCGACGTAATCATTAACTCGCGCGAACATTTATACGCGTACGCGCCTCTGCACAAAGTCGCGGCTTACTACGGGGTTTAGCGTGTCGGGCGGAAATTTAAATATCGTTATTAATCCGCATGTCGCATTACCCGGCCTACATCGCGGATTGCCTCGGAGCCCTCTCTCTCTCTCTCTCTCTCTCGGCTGCAAAGCCGAAATGCGAAATGCCCAGCGATAAATTACGTTTTCGATGTCTCGGCCCTTCTCGCCGCGCGGCCGCTCCGCCCTTTTCTTTTTTCGGCCGCGAGTATTATGGAGGCGTGTAAAACACGACGAGGCCTCTCTTCCTCGAAGCTTTTGCGGTTGAAAAAAAGGATTGGGAGGAGAGTTTGGGAGCTTATGTGAATGAGTCATCTCTTGATAGAGATATTCTAAGTATAGAAATGGAGTCGTTTTCTGTTGAAAATTGCTTTTGGACTTTAATTATATATTTTTTTATCTACTTTTTTTATACTCTAAATTTATTTTAAATATTTGAGTAAATAATTGTAAATTTTAGTCAGTTACAGTTTATTTAAGCTTCCCTCTGCTTGCAATACTTGAAACCTGCTGAATACCAGTTTAAAATAACCTCATTATTACTCACTTCTAAAATTCAGCAAACAGCAGTTTTTAACGGTTATAATCACAAAAGAACTCGATTACCTCTCAATTTCCGCGGTAGGCAGCAGCGTCAGCAGGCGCAGTGTACAATCTCGCGCAGCTCGCCATATCGGCCAGGAACAAATCCCTGCTTATCAAAAGCTAATTCCAGCCGCGAAAGGGACAACTCCATTCACACTCGCGAAAAAGCAGCGGCGGCGGCGGCGGCGGCAGCAGCAGCTTTCGAGGAAGAAAAAGATTAAAGAGCCTTGGCGGCGGCGGCGGCCTCCGGGAAGAAGTTTGAAAGTGACAGATCGAACGAAAATCCCGGGGCGAGAGCTTTCCCTAGGAAATTTTTTCGCGGCCCCCGCGTTTTATCAACGTCAGACCACTTCTCGCGACTGCGGCGGCGAAAGGGTGCGGAAAAGCAAAAGAAGAAGCGGCAGCAGCAACTCCCTCGAGAGAGAGAAAAAGAGAGCGAATCGATAAGCCTCGCCGGAGTTAATTGCTCGGGTTAATTACGAGCACCGAAAGACGATTCGCCGGAGCTTGCGAGTGTACCGTTTAATTGATGCGCGCGCCAACTAATCTAATCAAAAATTGCCCCGCCGGTTAATTACCCGCATTTCTTCTCTCCCTTTTTTTCGCTCTCTCTCTCTCTCTTTGCGGAGACTTTTACGGCCTCGGAAGCTCAAAGCTTACGTCGGGCTACGTCACGGGGTAATGACGCGAGCCTTTTTCGTATCTGGTTCAAAGGGAATCTAAATGTTTTTTTTTTCACAGGCGTCGCTATGGGTATCGGAGAGATGTGAATGCTATATTTGGCTTTTTTATGGGATGTGCTCGAGACGATGTGAAGTTTTACGATATCAATATGTACTCGCATGGCTTTCTTAATGCTTTGAGGGTTTTACTTTTATTTTTAATCGAGGATTGCAAGTTGAATGGGTGTTGTGTAATAAATTGGCGGACTTTTTTTTTGTAGGAAACTGTTTGCTTCGAAGCAATGTTTTTCATCGTTGTTATTATTTATATTATTGTTATGTTGTAAATGAATATTTATTTACAGGACAGAAAACAGTTCATAAATAACTTAAAAATTTAATTCGACAATTAAAATTCCACAGCGATTAAGCATTTCTTCGAGAGCATCGCGCAAAAAGCGCTTCCGCTGACCTCTTAACATGGATGTTCAGTCGGTAGCGACAGCAGCAGTTCCTCCGTCTCTCCATATACGTGGAAAGCGATTGCGACAAGTGTTCGCGAGAGCAAAAGAGAGAGAGAGAGAGAGAGAGAGAGCGGAGCGACTGCTTTTTGCCCGCTCGAAGTTCAGTGACACGATGCTCGCGATGGGAAGGAATAAAAGTCCGTCTGTGCGAACGTCGTGCAGTTTTGCTTGATTCGCGCGCAAGCGCCTGACTTATGGGCTTTTTAAGCTAATTTAAAAGCTCAACGCTTTTTAACGAGCGCACGCAGTTTAAATTGGGAATTTGCATAAATTGCTTTCGTTTCGATTCAATGCGCTGTTTTCTCTGCTTCTGTTATTTCTTTTCCTTTCTTTTCTTGTTTTTTTTTCTTTTATGACGGGAGCTTATTCTTAGATTAATTTGAGGAAACGTAAAGTCTTATTAGATTCATTTTGTTCATCAAAATTTAAGGTGGATTAAAGAGGGAATAATTATGCTGCGTCTTCAGACGAATTATGACGTTCTTTGAACGACTGCAATCATCAATTATTAAATTGAGTTTAATTTTTATTAATCTTAATTAATTCATAAATCTAAAAATAAAATCTTTCGATTAATTAACTGAACTGCGAAAGAATCTTGAAAGCTTTCCTATTTTTCGTGAAGAAAAATTTCACAATTTCTCTCGTGCGACTCTGCGCTTGGGTCCACTTCTTCAAAATAGTGAAAATATTTTAAAAATTTTTATGAACCATATGTCGCAAAGTAGACGCAAGATAAAAACTTGGAAAGTAACTGCATTGCATTGTTCCCCCGAAACAAGGGCAACTAAAAAAAAAAAAAACGTCCGCAACGTTTCTTCGGCTAAAAGCAGGTTTATACACACCGGACTCGTGTCTGCGCGAAACTTTATTCTCCATTTTTTCAGCCCCTCCCTCCCCCCCCCCCTTCCCCGAGAAAAAGACATTTCAAAACTCGAATAAAGCACACGCTCCTGCCTAAAAGGGGGGAATCGCGCAAGAAAGCAACGGGGAATTGCTTCGGGAACACTCTAAGGGTGCAATTCTCGATTTAAAATTCTCGGCGAATCTAATTTTTCTCGAGACTCAATAGGAATATCTCGCGATAACGGCGAAACAACTACAGCTCTCTCTCGTATCGAGCGGCGCCAAAGTTTCCCCTCTTACGGCGGAGGGAGACGGTAAACTCGCGAGAACAGGAGAGGTTCCTTTGGAGAGAGCGAGAGAGAGAGAAAAAATAACGTTTAACGCTCGGCGTCCTCTCCGGAGACGCGACGCGCGCAGGTGGAATGTTTTGTTTGATGTTTCCCCGGGTCTTCGCTGGATGACGGCGCGGGAGTAATTGCCGAGCGCCTCGGGAAAAGGGAATATTAGGCGCCGGCGGCCTCCTCCTTTTTCCCGGGAGCCTATTTAAAAATCGTTACTCTCGGCTTTCCGTCGACGGGGCGGAACGTTTGAATTTCGACGGAATTTGTCGGGTTTTATCGAGCGTTTCAAGTTGGGGGAAATTTGTCTTGGCGAGGCGGAGAGAGGCGAGGATCGCCGTATTTTTCAGGAAGATTGTTTTTGATCGCGATATTATGCCGAGGAAGTTTCGGGGACGAAAGCAAGTGCATCAAATACTTCCGTAAAATAATTATAGTTATTTATTCGTAGATTATTAGCGTGTTCGCGTTTATTGTGTTTAAGTTAGATGAAGTACATATTATGCTAATTAAAGCAAATTCTAAACACCCAATATTATTATATAAATATTATAATACCCATTGATTATTCAGAAGTTCTGAATCAGAATCAGAACTGTAATCCTATTCCGTATAAACATATAGTTGATAATCGGCTTATAGTCAACAACGAAATTAAATCGTATTAAAATAATTAACTTCATTTCTTTAACAATGAAGATTCACTCGAAAAATATCTAAATTTGAGTAGTCCAGACTTCCATGCTTAATTAATTAATATCTTTATTAAAATTACTTCAAATTTCCTATTTCCTCGCCCCGAAACTTGTCCGCCCTCCGTCCTGCGAACTTTCTCGAGAAGCAAACCGATCCCCAAGCGAGAGACTCTCCTCCCGATATTCTTTTTTTCTCACATGCGCTCTTTCACATGGCGTATCGCTCGGGCCGGGGCTCGTAAATAATGCAAATTAAAAGCCCGGCCCCGGAGCTTTACGTAATTCCGCGGCAGCGGCGCGACGGCCGCGTAATTGACAGACGGTTCTGTGCGAATCCGCGTGGGCCGCCGTGTAATTACTGTTTTACATTTGCATTTCTTCTCTGGCCGACTGGGCGCCGCGCTCGACCGCCAAGCCCGAAGTGCGCGTTTGTGCTCTCGTTTAAGCCAGGCGGAGAGGAGAGGATTTTTGAGGGGCGAGGAGATTTTCGAGAGACGAATTGGGGGGTTGTATTGTGAGGCTTTTGAGGAGGGTGGAAGCTAGCTTGTATAATGGTTTTAGTACAGTTTTGCGGATTGATGAACGGATTTATTTGATTAGTATTATTTTCCTTTCCTTTCGTTTCGTTGATCTTTAAAGACGTGAGTAGTAGGTTTAAATATTTTAAACTAATTCAATTAAAAGTGCATTCTTACATTTCATTGAAAAGCAACAATTATACAGCGTTAATTAACAAACAAATATCTTAATATAAAGTGTGTAAAGGTATACGCTTTAGTTTACCTTGAAACTAAGATTTTCCTGAAAATATTACGAGCCATAAAAAAGGCACGATTACTTGCTTTATCTCAAATAGACGGAGAGCCTCAAGTTTTACGCAGCCGTAAAAGAAGAATTTTCAAACACGAAAAACCTTTTTCCCCATTCCCGGGGCACAAAGCTCCTCTCTCTCTCTCTCTCTCTCTCCCTCTCTCCCCGGAACCGCACTGTCATGCATGCAACAATGCAAAACCGGATAATCACATTGTCAAGCCTCTGGCCTCGCGAGCCAGTCCAGCTCCGCGAAATAAGCTCCCTCGCCGTCCGATCGGCGCAAAAAAAAAAAAAGAACAACGAAAAAAAAGAAAAAAAAACCCGCCCGGGAATTCCAGGAATCCGACGGGAAGACGCCCACGCCGCGCGCGGATTTTTATCCGCGAAACAAAGGCCCGCGATAAATCAGGCTGGCCCGGATTATAATTTACGGCCTCCTCTCTCTCTCTCTTTTTGCCGTTGGGACCGCCCGGTTTCGGCTACCTGCGCTAATGGAGCGCCGTCTTTCGAGCGGAAACTTAGAAGCTGAGTAGCTTTGCCTCCGCTACACTTTTGGCTCTCTCTCCCTCGAAATGGGATCTCTCTTTTTGAGTGAGAAACGGCCGCCGCTAATGACGATTTACTGCGGGATTTGAATTTTAATCGCGGCCCAAGTGCAAGGAGGAGGTGAATTTAACGAGGCCGCGGGGATTGGCTGGACGATGCTCGTCGGCCTGAAATTGAAAGAATGATTAATATTTTGAGAATTTCGGAGGTAATTAATCACGGAGGTGGCTTCTTCTTTTTTTTATAGAGGCCAATCGGACACGCTTTCTGCGTGCTTCTCTTTTAAGCCTTTCAGACGGCGAAGAATTATAACGGACGTCGAAACATTCGTTGCAAAAATATGTTTGGCTCGTCGTCGAAAACAGGCCGTTTCGTACTGCGTGAAATATTTAAAAAGCACACAAAAGTAGATGGGTTCTGGGAAAATTTTTATTCGCAGAGTATATTTTTTTGCGGATTGTTTGCGTAACCAAAATAGGACAGTTAACTTATCTTTGATTGCTTCGATAAATGCAACGAGAAAATAAAATTTAATAGAGAAGTTTGAGTTTTTTGGAGTTCGTTTTTTAGAAATAAATACATCTCTTTTCACATCGATATCAGTCCTTATTTTCTTAAAGATATAGATATATTTACAAGTTTAGTTGCCGCGTAATAAGTCTTACTAAAATGTAATAAATGTTTTACACATTTTTTTTTCCATAAAATAAAATAATAAATTGCCAATACGTCCTCCCATTACTCGGACGGTATTTACCCGAGAACAAAAAAGGGAGAAACGCATTTCAGAAAAATAAATCCAAGTTTACGCGCTCGCGAGGCCGAGACGCAGCAGGCAAGGCGCATTTCCACTAAGCATTCAGTGCGGCGCCTCGGAAAAACGCCGATAATGGAAAAAGGGGGAGAGAGATCGCGCTCGCGATTTATTACAGTTATTTAAGAGGCGCGGATGTCCGCGTCCCGATGGGACGATTATTTTCTTGACTCGCCGAGGGGAAACGCGTTCGCGCCAACGCGCGTTTTTCACCTCCTCGCGCGAGCGAGCGCCCCTTTTTTGCTCCTTCGCGGATGAACTCGCGAAAGCTCTCTCTGCGCCGGCGCGTATAATTTTTCGCCCAGGAAAAAGCGTCGTTTTCAATTTAATCTCGGTCTGGCGTGCGGGCAGTTCGTTCGTACGTCGCCGCTGTAATGACGCGTAATTTCTGACGGGAATCGCGACGGGCGGTAGTATTATTTTTTTTGTTTAATTGGGGGAGCCGGAGTTGCGCTGCAATTAGCGAGATTTTTAGCTAGATCCGGGAGGTCGGGTCGGGCGATTTAAGGGGTGGAGATGATCTGCGATAATGTTTTGGGGTTTTAAGCGAGGGATTTATTTTTCTGGAAAGCGAGAGGATAGGAAGAGGTAGAAACTTGAGAATGCGAAAAATTTTTCTTGGAAAGCAGAGTTCTAAATTTCTAGAAGCTCCGCCGGCTTTCTTATGCAAATTGGTGCAAGTCAAAAACTGACGTTTCTCGAATAGCTAGCGCATTCCCGAAAATCTGATTACTTACTTAAAGTTGGAAGCAGAAAGTTTCGCAATAATTAAAAAGAGAATTCGCTAAAAATTTGTAGCATTGCATTTACTTATAAAAAAGGCAAAAATTTTGTTTTAGTTTTTAGACATTTCCGACTAAATTCTTTATTTAGTAATGCACTTTATTAAAAATGCGTCGTTTACGAGAAAGATATTATCGACCATCAAAGCTCAATTTTTCGCTAATAAATAAAGACCCCAGCTCAGTTCCAATTAACGAAACGCGCTTCTCTCAAAAAATTTCGACTTTATTGGAAAGCAAAACAAACGAAACTCCACAAAGATCCGCGGACTGCATCAACCGTCGAGTCCACCGTCAGAACCGCCTGGGCAGATGCTTGCGCGAGGCGGAGGCGGGCCGCTTGCCGTCGGTCTTCGGACTGTTCCATCGGGCGTGATATCGCTCGCAGAGTCGCTTGAGGGCCTCCTCGACCTCGGCGAGCTCGACCCGCTGCTTGCCCGCTACCTCGGCCATCCGCTTCGCGTCCTCCAGCGTCTTCTCGATTATGTCCTCCAGGATCCAGGTTAGCACCGCCTGCGCTCGCGCCGACAGCTCGTAACGCTTGCCTGGGGGAGAGGGCGTTTATCGCTGCTTTAGCGTTAGGTTTAATGGGGGGGAGGAGGCCGTTTACGGAGAGGCGATTTAGTTTTAGTTTGCGCCTGAAATTTGTTTTATTTCGAGGTTTTGAGTATTGGGATGCGCTTTGGCTCGGTGGTCTGGGTGGATGGAAATGAAGGTGTGTAGATGCACGAGGCGGTAATTTGAAGTCATTTCTCAAGCTGCTGTTTGTTTGTTTTAATGTCAAGAAAGGTTTAAACTGGGAAGAAAAATTTTTAACGGTGTCTTTTATTGTAAAAATATTGTTCGTAGTTTTAACTGTTTGAAATTACTTACAAAATGTGTATTAAAAGAAGTTAAACTCAGTTAAACTATGTTTTTATACGAGAAACCAATTTAACTTTAAAAGAATCAAAATATAGTAAATTACATAAACCTCAATGTAAAGTTATGTACATAAGAAAATATAACATTTTATGGATTGCAAATAAGAATATAAAAGAAATTTCGAAACTCAAAAAGAACTAAACAAAATAAAGTTAACGCTTGAATTAATACAAAAGAATCAACAAAGAGCAATAAAACTAGAATTCTTTTCTTTTCTTGGAAAACTCTGGCCATATCGCAAAAGTACCCGATATTAAAACCAAACTTTCGTTTGCTTATTCATCCTTTCGTAAAAAGCCGATATCATCCTCCTTAAACTACAAGTACACTTCGCCCCTCCTCCCCTCCCCGAGAAAATTTCCAGCTGAGTAACGCGCCTTAATGCAGCCCGATACTCTCAACTTCCGAATTAATAAAAAACCACTCGCTCCTCCCTAATGGACTTTTGAATAATCCCGAACTTGCAATCGACTCTCCGAGGAAGCCTTCCTAACCAAAAAAAAGGGCAGAAAATCTCAGCGATGTCCAATCGAGAAATTAATATAAAACAAATTTATCTGCCGGATTTCGTCGGTGTACCTTTGGGGCGTCCGGTTTTTTGGCTCGCCGGCGGCTGGTTCGATCCTTGGCTCGGCGGCATTATTATTGTGGGTGTGTGTGTGTCTCGCGCCGTAGGGCGAGGATTACTTTGACGATTTATCCTGGGGACCAAAGATATTTCACGCTGCCGGAACTTGCGGGGGCTTCATGTTCTCGCTTCCACCGCTGCGTGCCCTTCGTTCGGACGCCCTGAGAGTAGACTCCAGGGATTGTTTTTGTTTTTTTATTTTTCTGCAGGAAATGGTTAGGGTCGCTTGATTTTTGACAGGGTTCAGGAGGGTTGGCTGGCTGTGCAAGAATAGCAATATTCAGGTGGCTTAGCGTTTTTAAGGAATGTTGGTTTTTATTATAATTTCTGCAGGCAGAATTGTGGTTTATTGACTAATTTATCACAATTAGCGTGTCCATCATTAATATTTATAATGTTTATTTTAAACAAATAATTTTTAATTTTTACGTGCTTTAAATTGCTCAGTTTTTAAGAATTTCAAGCGTTCACATATAAGATATAATTTACATTTCATTCAAAAGAGAATTCAATCATTTGTAGGTCGTACGTTTTACCATGTTATTTCAGGATACTCTGTGCAAATCGAAATATTAAGAGAACCTTTTCCCTCGAGGCGATTTTTAAATCATTCCTTACACAGTTTCAAACATTCAAGAATTTGTAAAATCACACGATAAATGTTTAATCAATGAAATTCATTTATTCAAATGAATTATAAACAAACCAACTCTCTTTATCCAAATTAAATTTTCCCAAAAAGCATTTTATTGAATAATGGAATTGTTAACAATAAACAAATACATTCTTGATTAAAATGTATGACTGTTTATTTTACTGCTTATTTCATTTTGTGATTATATGAATATTTAAAATTGCTTCAATTTTATATTAATTATATATGTGTTAATGTAACGAAATTATTTTGATTAAAATGTCTCTTTTATTCATGGATATTAAACCATCTTTCTCCGTGCAGATATAAAATTTAAATGCGCTGCGAGAAAATTCTAAAAAATTTTTTAACCTTTACACCGTTAAATGAGACATGTGAAAAAAAAACATAAAACGAACTGAAACGAATGAATTAAGCACATAAAAAAGTATGCCTTTTTCAAAATTCGTATTCATAATTGAGCTTTGCAGCTTTTAAAAACCCGACAATAATGCTTTTTAATTTAAAATTTGAAGTTAAGCGCAGCGCGCATACGATTCACGCCCGTTTTCACGTGCCTGCCAAAGCCATAATCAAGTCAATATAAAACTCGAATTGCAGGTCGTCCGCCCGCTCGAAATAAAGAACACCTCGGACCTTTTTCCGGCGTCGCCTCTGACGTGCCGAGCGCCGGACACGCGCGCACACGCGATCCTCTCTCTCTCTCTCTCTCTGCGCGCGCGCTTATTGCCGAGGTGCAAATGACGGGTGGGAAGCCCCCCTTTTTCCCCGGGCGCGATAAAGGAGGAGCGTAATTCGCGAAGCCCCGGTAATGAAAAGCGGAGGGCAGAGAGAAGAAATCTCTCCCGGGCCTGGGCGCACCCGCGTAATCGCGTTTCGAGCGGAGGAGGCTTCCCTTATAACGCGCGGGAGAGGAGGAGGAGAGAGATTGCCGCGGGAGGCTCGGAATTTTTTTTAAAGGCGAGCTGCCTTTTTTACGAGATGTAGCCGGGATTTTTTGTTAGCGGAGCTCGTCGGGGGAGCTTCCGCTGTTTTGCTCGAGAATCGACTGGAAAGCGGAGGTGATAAGAGTTCGAGGATGATGGAAATTTGAAAAGTTTTTGGAACTGCTTGGAAATTTGTGGGATATGATAGTGCGTGTAGTCTTAAATTAGCCCAAAATATTTTAAAGTGCTTGATCAAATATCTGGATCATTCAACTTATACCATTTTATTTTATAATGACTTGCATCAGCTCCTTTTTGAAGAAGCTAAAAATATAGAACTCAATAAATAATTTATTTTAGAATCATAATGGACATTAATAATCTGAAATGATTATTTCCGTCTCAACTTAATTAAAGTAAATTTTTAATTTTGCATAATCTATATTCGAGATTGACCCATTTCGATTGCAGCTTTGCGCCGGAGAAGTCTGCGTTCGCTCTTGAATCTGACAAAAGGGAGATGCCGTAAAAGAGGGCCGGTTTATTAACGCGCGAAATCCCCTTTGGAAATAACGGCTTTTAGAAAATTAAGGTTAACGCTTTAAAAAAAAAAAAAAAATGATGCCTCTGCTTCTGCGTGTGAAAAACTTTATGAAGGGGTTAGGAGTTATGAGAAAGTGCGAGATGAAAGAGCGAAAGAGGACATTTTTCAAAGAATTCAAAGAATTTCAATTTAAAAATGTGCTTTGAAACATTTTTCCAAACTTCCTCCGAGCAAATTCTAAGAATCTCTTTTTATCCAAGGTACAAACTATTTCAATTGCAAACAATTCATCCTTTGCCTTGGCAATTTGCAAGGAGAGCCGCGGAGGAAATTTCCAATACAACGGAGGGAGCGTAATACCCAATCTGTCTTTGAACTAATTTGCATCGGAACTGATATCGGAATTTAAAAATTTATTTTCCGAATTAAATAGTGGATGGAAAAGGAAAGGAAAATAATATTTCGGGATGCGAGTAAGTTGAAAGCAAAGTAAATGATGTCAGCGGAAAAAGGGAATCAATTAGCGGAGTAACAAGACATTAAGAGTTTTTTTGATACGAAGAAATAAAAATATTTATTACTGACATTTAATTTGCGATTATTTATAGTTATAAATAGTTATTTTTTTAATTAACACAAAATCTTTGCAAATCCCTTTTTAATAAAAATATTCGTGTCAACGAGCTCGGTAACAGCAATTAAAAAAAAAAGCAACTTCTAACGAAAATAATTCATTACTCTAAACTGCACAAAAATTTTAATTGACAACCTCTTTCGGCGCCTACGACACAAACCTCGCCCTTCAGATTTATTCATCCGTAACGAGCCTCGGCCGCGCAATAAACCTCTCTGCAAGCAGAACAGACTGACCGCAGTCCGAGTAACTCCTCTCCCCTGCACGAAGAAGAGCGCATCAGCCGCGATTACTCGGCGTCCTTCCGAGCGAGCGATATTAAGCGAGTAATTGTATTGGAAGCTGCAGCTCGTCCCAGAGCGTATTATATAAATTAATGGTCTCGCGTCCGCCGCTCGCCTCTTTACATTGCTAATTTTCCGCTCGTTTTCGCGCGCGCTGCCTTCTTCCTATATCGAGCGCTAAACGGCCGAGCTCGATTTAATGGATCGCCGAAACAAGCGTTCGGTGTTCCCTTCTTTTTTTGCGAGCCGCGCGCTTATAGGGGGAGTTAGCGCGGCTAATGCGTCTCGAGGTATTATAGGAATGGGATATGTTGGGCGTAAGTGGCTGATGAGCTTTCTGTTTTTATTTTGATACGCGTACCTTTGAGGTGTATTTTGCTCTTTTTGTTGTAGAGGTTTATTCTTGGCTTGATTGTTATAGGGTTTACTTTGGTATCTCAGAATATTGTAGCTACACTGAGAGAAATGTTCTAATAAAATTTACTATAAATGTAAGAAAAATTACTATTTTTTGTGTTAACCGAGGGACA
>JAWWEO010000021.1:6241351-6275040 GCA_035582975.1 Ormyrus labotus
ATTTTTAAAACAATTATAATAATTTTTCTATTCAAATATATTAATTTTTTTCATAGTGAAAGTATGTCCTTGCGTTATCACAAATTATAGTAATTTTTCGTACATTTATAGTAAATTTTAGAAAACATTTTTCTCAGTGTAGAAACGTTATTTAATATCTTAAACAACTTTTGTTTTGCAAGCGAACAAATTGTTTATGAATACTTTCCACTTATTATTCCATTTATTAGATGATACTATGTTTCACGTTGATATTTTGTTATTTTTAAAAGTCAATTTCTGTTACGAAAACATTATTAATTCATGGTGACAAACTAGAATATAATAGCACAAATCAATAATTAATTTGTGTAATTATAACTTTGCCTTATATGTATCATCGATAATTGTAAAAAAAATTCATTTTTGCACTTTATAACAACACATCTAATAATATTGAATATTTTACAAACATTTTTTCACCCCAAAATTACGCCCAATTGTCGAATTATCAAAATCCACGTAAACAGCAACCTTCAACGAATCGGCAAAAGCATACACTTACTAAACCAACGACACCTTTCTCCTTTGCAGTGCTGGACTGCGTGGTGTCAGGCTGGGGTCCGTGGTCGTCGTGCGACAGCGAGTGCGGCCCAGGCGCCCAGACGAGGTCCCGGCTGGTGGAGCGTGCGCCGGAGAACGGCGGCAAGCACTGCCCGCAGCTGGTCCAGCACCGCGGCTGCCAGGGCACCAAGTGCCACCGACGCAACCCCAAGTCCGCGCTCAAGGGTAAGTGACTGCGTGTTTTTCGTTTTATTTTTTTTTTTTTTGCTTTCGCAGAGCCCGATTAAACTTTTAATGCGGATGTTGGGTAAGGATGCCTTCATTAAAATCGGCCGACAGGTGCTCGTTTATTATGCAGTGTCAGAGGGAGCTTGATTTAATTGGGATTGTATTTGCTTCTGTTGTTTTTCGGGGAGGATTATTAAAATGCGATGTTAATTGGCAGCGCTTTTTTTTCATTATGAATGGAAAGTATTTTTTATTGGAAATTTGGTATTTATTAAATAAAGTTCTTTTTTACGTATTCAAAATAATTTTATTCTATTATTGATTTATTGAAAATATTTGCTTTAAAATCTGAAGTTTTGTAGTTCGAAAATCAATTGTATGATTGAAAATTAAATGTAATTTTTAAAAAATTCTAACAGCTAGCATTTCATTAAAACAAATTAATTATTGCTTCCGCCTAAAAAAAGGTTTGTGACAGTCATTTTTGGAGTTGTAAAAACATGTTCTAATTATATTTTATAGTAACGTTTGGTATTGATTTGATATTGGTTTGGTTGTTATTTATAGTAACGTTTGGTAATAAACTGACTTACATGACACATATGTATAACAAAAAAATTTGACTGTCAAAACTTGACTAAACTTTTCATGAGCAGCGTATCGTCCGTTGTCCATCTTTGTATTCTTTATACAATAAACTACTGCAATTCAATACAATACAAAATAACAACCTAAGCTTCCGATATATGTTTTAAATTAAATTTTCTATTGGCACACCTTTGAACTCTTGTTTACATTGTAAAACTTTCTTTAAAATTTTTCCAAAAATAAGTGTAAAGTATGTTAAAGTAATTGAGCAATTTTAGGATTAGTTATTTATTCGTACTAATAACAATTTGCAATTGTCTTACTGTAAGCCTACTTAACAAAACTATATATTCTCGCATTGCAAACAGTACGAGTAATATTAGCTGTATTTTGAAAATAAATATTTTCCGTTAATTTCTAGACCTATACTATGCGAATACATTTATGCTTTCATCAGGACATGAAGTTTTAATTTATTCAACAATATGTTAAATGATTCGTTTTTAATAATATCAAAATTTTTTGCTAATAATTTTGAATAAATTATGAATATTAATTGAAAATGAACACGCAAAATTTTATAGTATGGTGATAAATTATAAAGTAAAAGGAATTAATAAGAAAAGGGATAAGAAAGTTTCAAGTTATAATATTTTGATTTCACAATCGTCTATTAACACACTAAATTACATATAATCATTTCCATTACATTTTATATATCATTTCTATTAAAAAAACAATTACTGAGAATAAACATCCTATTCCATGAATAGGTAACAGTTGAAGGTAAGTAACACGTTCGTGCGGCATATTGCGTTGATCTGTTTTAGAAAGTAATGTAGGAATCATTTTGTTATCATATTCAAATGATGCAGAATTTGTAATGCCCGATTCAAAAACCCTCAGTGCCATTTTATCAAGCTTATCTAAAAAAGGAAACGCAGATTTAAAAAGAAAACCTTTTGGCAAAAGGCGCGGTTCAATATCTAGCACTCTTATTAAAGGTTTATAGTCTTCGTCGAACATAGTTTTAGAGTATAGATCAGCCTTTACGTCAGTTGTGAAGCAGATTACATCTCTCTTTTCTCGCAGTAAATTGTAACAATAGTCTGCTTCGTAAAACGGAATTGCTTTTGATTTCATCATTATAGTGTATTTATCATTTTCATAGAAAATTTTATCGATAGAATCATGAAAAACGTAAGTTTTTAAGCCAGATTTTAATATATCCTCAAAACTTTTAATAGATATTTCTTCAGGTGGAATTATTAAGTGATCTATTATTTTACTAATTTCACGAGATAAACAAATCATAGATAAAAGGGTAATTAAAATATATATAATTCTTTCAAAATTTCTCTCAGGTTTTTTTACACTACCTTGACCAAACAAAAGACCAAAATATTCTACAAGTTTTAATGTTTTTACTGAATGTATGAAATAAAATACTACTCCAGAAAATAAAATAATTCCATATAGAGGAAACATTTTATAGAATATACTTAAAATTGTAAAATCGCCATTCGTTTTTCTATTTGTTAAACTTATAGCGATTATTTTTGCATAATATAAAATTCTTCCTGATTCGATATTTTCATTTTTTCTGTCTTTTGTAATAATGTACTCGAAACAGAAAACGTCACTATTTCCTTTTATTAAACTGTTGTATCCATCATCGATGTTTCCATTTCCATCAGCATTTATAACAATTTTAAAATTAAGAGCTGTTGCAGCAAGTTTTAGTTTTTCTAATCCTATTCCTACAATCCTGGATGCATTATTCACTGTTTTCTTCCACATAAATGGTACTGATTCACAATATTCACATTTAAGTTCATACTGATTTGCATTTATAATTTTATCAGGAAAAATAGGTAGTTTTCGATTATAGTAATTACAATTGTTTTGCATTAAGAATGGGTCAAAGTGACACAGATGTGCATTAAATGCGCTACTTTCAAATCTTTGATTGATTATAGAGAAATCCAAAAATTGTTTTGACCATGCATATTTCAAAATTGTTTCTATGTTTGTTGGTAAAATGTCAGAAGTGATAAGCAAACACCTCGGTCTTATGTACTGAGGAGCAAATTGAATATAAAAACTTAATATAAGCTTAATTTCTGCAAACTGAAATTTTTCTTGAAGAATTGCAAGTAAAGTTGTACTTCTGGAAGTAGTTGAAGGAGGTAAAATTGTTGTTTGATTATAATTTACCAGTGACAGGTTTTTAATGTTAAGAAGAGCAGTTGGATGAATCAACATGATTTTCTTTAGTACGATATTTTCTGTTGGAGAGATGTCATTTGTAAAAAGTAATATCTGATGAAGTTTTAAACCTTTAATATCTTCAATTATAGATTCAACATAGTCTGGTATAATATCATTAGCAGCAAAACTAAGAAACAACAGTAACGAGAGAACTACCATAAGCTTCAGCATGATTCCGTCACCTTAGTCGTGTCTAAACTACTTCTAACTAATCGAAACTTCGTTTTCTTCAAGTCCGGGGAAAATTCCAGCTAACTACTGCCAGCGTAAATTGTACATAATAATTGCCCACAATTTGCCTCACAGAAAAAGACATCAACTAAATTTTACTACCTCGACTCCTGAAGGTCACAGCAACAATGGCCAGGATGGAAGCGCGTAACCTAAGCATACCTAAAATCGTTTATAAACATAATGAAATTTTATATTAAAAAATTTTTACGATCTTCCGAACCAATAGATAAGGGTGTAAGCTCTGTATGATCAACTATGGTTGTTGGTCTTCACAATAATATACACACTGGCAGTTCTGGACGAAACACCCATGTTATTTATTATTATTATAATTATTATTTAAAGGGGACTCTGCATGTGAAGGCCACCAACCATAGTGGATTGTGCAGAGCTTACGTCCTTTTCTATTGGTTCGAAAGGCCGTAAAAATTTTTAAATATAAGTTTATCCCGAACGTTTTTCATTAACAATAATAAAATTTTATTCAAGAACTTTTTCATTCGAGCTAAACTGCATTAAACGTGAGAAATTAGAGCACGACCTAAAAAAACAGCAATCATTTCCATCTCCTCTCCCCCCAACAATCCTCAGCCCATTCGCCAGCAATCCAAAGTCGCAGAAACAGCAATATCCGAATCATCGGCACTAAAGGCTCAGCCGACACTGAGCGCGGAAGCACTTATCGTTAATGACGAGTCGAGGTACAGGGGAGTTGGGTGACTCCGTAAGGATCGATGACTGCCTTTAGCCTGATGATGCCGGGGAATAGTACAGCCGTGCGATTGCCGTTCTTGCCTCCTTCTCCCCCCCGATAATCTCGCGAATTGCGCGCACTGCGTATCTTACGTAACAATTGATCGGCATGATTTAACAAGGGAGAGGTGTGCGGTTTTGAATTGTATACCGGCGGCGATGTTTGCCGAGAATGAATTTCATTCATGCAGCGCGGCTGGCAAGGCTTTGTTGGGAATTCTGTTTCTGTTATTTTAGAGGGAATTCGTGTAGAGAATTGCGGTTCCTTGCCTGGAAATTGAGAGGCTGTTTTTGGATGTACTAATTAGTAATGGTTCAGTTATGTTCTCCTGGAAATGCGGCTTTAAATCAAATGTTTCTGCTGAATAAAGTTTGTTATTTTTTTTTAGTTATTATTTTTTCCTTAAAAGTTAGAACGCAGAAAGCACTTTATCCCGGAAATCTCGCTATAAAAGACCTATATTTAGATTACCGTGGAAAAATCATTCCTATATTAAACTGCCTACATCAAGGCTTTGTCAACGCGATCCCTTACAATACAATAATCGCCAAAAAGTCTCCCCCAACGCAAAGCCCTCGCCGTCGCGCAGCCAATTTTCTCATTCGCAATAAAAAGTCCCCCCCCCCAATATCTCGCATCCAGCGACAAACACTGAAGCGCAACCTTCTTCCGTCTGTCTACAGAAGTGGCGCTGTTATTGCCTGCCGAGCTGAGCGACGTGCGGCACATCAACGACAGCAACGACATCCGGACGAACCTCCGGCTGCAGTATCGGGAGGATCCGGAGCACGACGCATCTAAGGAGTGAGTATACGCACGCATATGTACTCGGCGCCGGCCCACGCAGCTGACGCGGCTAGCTTGAATTTCGGTGAAATTATGGTAACGGGAGCGAGGCAGATTTAGGGGATGACGTCCAAGACGTTTAGGCGAATTCGCTGAGTTAGGCATATATGTGGGATTGGGAGACACTTGATCCGTTTGCGATGTCGAACGGTTAAGTGTACCGTAAATATTAATCAACTTCAATGATATTATATGTGGTTTTCAATGGGTGCTTACAATTTGTTTGTTGGGAATGAACCTTCATACTATCACAATAAATCTGTATCTCATCTTCAATACACGCATACCAAGGTATTCCCAATGACAAAAGTTGATCCATTCCCAATTAAAAATTCCGCCGAGTCAAAAAACAAAACCGCGCGACTTTGTCGAACACGCCTGCGAAACACAGCGGCGGCGGCGGCGGCGGCGCGGCAGCGAAATTGCCGGGGGCCATTAAAAAGTCGATGCTACCCTCCTGAGCGAAGCTGATGTTCCAGCCACGCTTCGAAAAATAAAAATCCCCCGAAAAAAGCCGCGATCAAACAATCCGTAATCCCCCATTCATCCTTTCTCCCCCGCCTCGGCGCGGGTAAAAAGCTCTCTCTCTCTCTCTCTCTCTCTTCTCTAAAAAAAATTCGATACATCCGCGCGGAAAAGCCCCGGCGTCTTTATTTATTCGTTGGCACACGAGCCGTTCCTCGCTGATACGCCGCGCGCCTTTAATCCTCCTGGCGGCGGGCCAACGAACACGTTTTCTGCTCCTCCCCCTCCTCCTCTTCCACCCCGCAGCGCGGCTCTCTCGGCTTTTAATCTAACCGCTCATTTGACTTTCTTTGATTCCCTTCCTGGCCCCGCTCGAAATTCACTTACATTGAAATTATTGCCCCTACCCGGACAGCCGTGCGTGCGCGAAACTTTTATGCGAGAGAGTCGGAATCGATATAAGCCGAACTTTTTTTATTCGGCCCGTCGCTCTCGTTTACAAGATCATGCCGGAGCAGCTTCACTTTGGAATTATAAATAATGCGGGCATCAATCAGTTTAATTTTAATGCCAGCGGAACGATTCGGCTTGCTTGTTTTTCTTTTTTTTATTTAACTGCCGATCGATGTGGAAACAAGTTGGACGAGCGACGTAATCGAATTAGCAAATTTCATTTCGGAAAATTTATTATTTGCGCTGCGTTTTTTTGACGTTTGCCCTTTCGGTGATATCTTGTTTTTCGCGAACATCGCCCGGTTCAGTGTTTAATATTACTCGTTAATTAAAAATGTATAGGACTTTAATTTATGGCACGATATTGTCTGTTTTTGATACGTCAATGCCGGCTGATTGAAAATTGTTCAAATATTGTGGGTATCAATATCGATTAAAAATTTCCCTGGTGTTTAATTAATAAAATAATATTTATTTTTTGTAATTAAAAGGTATTTGTATATAATTTAAAAGTGCAATCGAATAGAACTATTATATTATAGTTTTCAGTAGGTAGAGTCAATGTTTGGTCAGGCAGTAAACGTTATTGTTAGGTAATATTGACTTTTTAAACTACCGTTTATCACGCGTAGAATTGTTCTCCTGGGACTTATAAAAAATTGTTAACACTACAAATAAATTTTTAATTTAAACGTCAATAACAATCAGTTACTTGTCACTTCGCTGAGTAATAAAAAATAAACCGAAGAAGAGTGACATTTTCATTAAAAGTTTAATTTAGTCAGTAAAAGAAAACATTAATCTTACCAGATTTCCTATATTATTATTACCTTAATTGTTAAATTACACCACAAACTTTCAAATATTATACTAATTAAAGTTGTTATTCACATTCGAACATTCCCGTAATTGAATCCCAGAAGACCCACAGCCTGATTATCAGTTAAACCCAATCGATATCTCAACCGCCAACCTCTCATCATTCACTCAGTCCATAACTATCCCCCTTTTTTTCCCGCGCCCCATCCTCCTCATATTCCAAACAAGAAACCCCGCATTATCGGAAGCCTCTCCCTCTCCCGTAAACAAATCGAAGCTCGAAACATTAGCCGGAGCCCTCCCGGAAGTCCCGCGGATACGTTTAACCCCGTCGGTTCGTTGCGAATTAATTAACGATGGGTCGCAACGATAATAATAATAATCCGCTCCCCCGCGGCGATCGCTGACAATTTAACGCCGAGACGTCTCGTCTCCCGGAGCTAATGAGCGACTAATGTACAGCGCCGAAGGATTTGCGCCTCGCCGTCTTCGCAGCCCGAGCGAGTCGAATATAATTAATTTTAACGCCGAACGCTCGCCGACGCCGTCGCCGCCGCCGCCTGTGCCGCGGACGAGTTTCGGAATAGTTGGTATTCTGATAGCGTCTAATTTTAACGACTCGTCCAAGTGGCTCCTGCGGGTAACGGTCGAACACGTGCAGGACGTGTATTCGAATGGTTTATTATTTGCAATTTTGAGGTTATGCCGCGGATGTGCCGGTTTATGTTCGAGTGCTACGTGTCCCGAAACCTGTCCAGGACTGTTTTACTTGCTGAGTTAGGGCTATAGATTTTATGAGCCGCGTTTCAAGAAAATTGCTGAATAAATAAATGAAGGAGGATGATTTTGTTGTTATCGCCCGATATTATACACATTAAAATCTTTCTTCTAACCGAATCTAAATATTTATATCCATCATTCGCTGACAAACATTTCCAAAGTTGAATGTAAATGGATTTAATTGCCTCAGCCGAAACTCGATATACCCCCATTGAAAACTGGGCGCATAAATTACATCAGTCCGGCGAGGCAATTCATCAAAACAACGCGAACTCCGTAATAAATACTCGCCGTCGAGTCATAGACAAATCGACAATACACTCCCCGAATGCCGCCTAACAAATCGCGACCATTACTTAACCCGAAGCTCCGGCGCATATTTACATCGGGCTCCGGCCACAAATCTCGCGGCCCAAGTCCTCCCTCATCTCCTCCTCCTCGAAACTTGCGACGCCGGGTTATATAATTCGGCTCTTCCCTCCCGACTACCCCGGCCAGACTTGCATTACATAATTGAGAATTATCAAGTGCGTAAACAGGCGAATTTCGCGGCTAGTTTTATCACTGTCGCTGGAACTTTGGGGAATAACGTCCGACTGCCTAATTTCATTTTCATTGTAAATAGCCCGGGGAACTCGTTGTGATACAATTAGTCTCGCGTTTGTCCTGGAAGTTTGATAACTTGGGATATTTGCTGACTCGGCGAACGTTATTGTCTAAACAGGTAGTACAGAATTATTCGCGGCCTTCGTCGTTTGAATTAGAGGGGGCTTTTTTTTTTAAGTCGGCGAACTGTTATCAACTCAATTAGGTTGTATAATGCAGAATCGTTTGAGGAAAATGGAAACTGCACTTACGTAATTGAAAGGAGAAGAATAAGTCTTCGTTTTTTATAGAACGTAATTCGATCGGAATAATGCGAAATAAATGTTATGAAAGATCGTGAAAATAATGAATTAAAATTTTATGAAAGAAAAAGTCTAGCATTTTTTTTTTTCAAAGATCAATGTGTACGTGAATGATGGCGTTAAGTGCTGCTCGAGAAGCTAAGATAAATTAGCTGTATAAAATTAAATTTGATGTAGATCAATCACCGAATAACTGAAATACGATCGAAGCAGCAAGGAATTAATGTGCTTTACGATCCGATCTTGACGTAACATTAATCATAATAAAAAATTTCATTCGCCAAAGTATACGTTTGAGAACTAATCTAATCAGCGAATAAACTGAACACTGTAATGTATAGCAGTGAATTACGAAGACATACAGAAACTGTAAAAAGTTTTTAGGTTGCAACCGTTGGTTTATACTACCCTCTATTTCTACTCTGTAAAAGAACTTAGACTTGGATGAAAAACAAAGAGACGCGTTGCGCACATTTTCCTCGCCTCTGCAAAAAAGAAAAGAAGCCTCGCGGAAACTCGCATGTAATTTCGTAGAACGAAATCGTTGTCCCGTAAATAAGTAATGCCAGAGAAACCTTCAGTTTGAGAACTTCCAGTTACCAGGAGATAATCGATACGGGAGAAGAACGTTCTTTATTTGCTTTTAATTCAATTTCACGATGTATTCGTGACACTCGTATGTAAAAATGTTCGTTGAACTGCAATCTCGCAATGAATACTTGGCAAGCAATTGGAATTATGTTTGGATGAGCCTCTTATTTGAACGGTATTATACTTTCACTTTTCAAATATAGTGATTAATTTTAAATTTACTTAGAAGTTACCTTATAGTTTTTAGTAAAAATAGGCTTTTTACTAAAATTTTAATTGATATACTTAAAAATTTTAATGCAATCGTTTGCTTATTTTTTAACTTCTTCAAGTGTTCTTTTGGAAATAACTTATACATACACTGAGAAAAAGGTTTAGTAAAAATTACCATTCTGTCTAGTAAGGCCTTCATAGGCTGTCCAAACCTACAAATTACCACGCTTTATAGGGAATTTTACCAAACAGTATAGTAAAATTTCTTACAAATTATAGTAATTTTTTTGGTTTTGACAGTCTGTGGTGGCTTTGTATGGTAATTTTTACAAGATTGTTTGTAATTTTTACTATATTTCCTTTTATTAAATGTTATCTTACTAAATTCCTCTGATAAAAAAGAAATCGTCGAATTCCAAAAACAATTGAGCAACACCTATAGTCGCTTTCCGCCTTTCTTAAATTCACAAGTCAATTAGCCAAGTGTTGACCAACCTCGGCAGTTGTCTTTGACGGCAAAGACAGTCGGCGACACAAAGCAGCCAGCGCGGCTCACGACTTTTCCTGCGGCGGCAGCGGCACTTGCCTCCTCAAAGGCTTAGAGCCTCGAAAAGAAGTCAGCCCAACGAGCGGTCGATTGCTCTTCCGGCAGCCGTTCGATTTCCCTTTTTCGCAGTCTCTTTGTGAACTGCCCCCTCTCTCGCTCTCTTTCTCTCCTTCTGCTCTGCCGCCCCTCCGGAGGAGAGGAAAACACGTGTCCGAGTCTCGAGCACACAAATCGCACAAGCGGAGGAGCATCGAAAGGGGCTTGGCTCTTGCTTTCTTTTGACTAGACGTTCGATGTGGCTTGAGTTCTGACGGAGGGCTAAAGAGGTTTCGTAGTATTCGAGATAAAGGCTTTTGCGATTTCGAGAGTGAACGTTTCGTTCGTCTTCACATACGTTAAAGAGCTTCTCGTGTCAAAGTTACGGGCTGTTTTTTTTGTTTAAGAAACAGGACTAAATATTTTTAAAAAACCTTTTGATGCACTGTGAAGGAAGTTAAGTGAACTTTATAGGCAATCAATTAGTAAATAAAAACGCAAATTTAAATCGAGGCAGTTTTGATTTGAAATAAAAATGTTTGCAGCTGATCGCAGTAAAAAATGAATTATTGCAGTGAAAATATTCACCGATCTGAAAAATTGCAATTTGTTAAAGTCTGGATGATAAAGATTAAACACTCCCAAAAGTTTATTTTATTTTGATAGCTAAAACGAGCTAGATCAACCATTGTTTCATACCCAAATAACTTTTCCAAACTGATGAATCTGAAATTCCGCGCAACAGAAAGAAAACAAATGCAGGAGTTTCACCGGTATCCTAATAATTCATCCCCAATAAAACGACAGTTAAAAAAAAAAGTTAGCTGCTCCATAAGCATCGACTTCCTGAAAACTTAGCCGGCAACTTCTAGAATTATCATAATTCGTTCGAGTTAAAGCTTCCACAAAAGGCTCCCGTTTAAAACCGAAACCGAAGACAATCAAAATTTTAAAATTCAAATTAAACCCCGCCGAAAAGAGAGTACACATTCCGGTCAAACATTCGAAATATGCTAATTCCTCGCCGATCGATCCTCCTCCGTCTCCCCTCCGACATCTATTTTTCTTTTCCCTTCGCCTCTCGCCTTTTTTTACGCGAGCCGCGCGCCGATAAAAAGGCACTCGCGCATTCATCGGATTCAACAATCTTGGCTCGTTTTTATCGGCGGGGGGCCGGACCGAATAGATTTTTCGCGAATCCTGCAAGCTCTGCACATATCCGTTATCCAAACATCGGCGTCGACGACGACGTCGCAAATGAAACCCTCCTCCTCCTCCTCCTTCGCTCTGAGTTTTTGAGTTGGAAGTGCTCTCCTGAGGGAGAGAGTCTGGAGAGACTGCAGTTTCCTCGGGCAGATGATCGAGCGATGTTACGTGGTCCGGACGGTGCGTATATAGTTGCCTTTTTCCTTAGCTTTTTTCCGCTCAATGGATTCGAGGAGGAATACGCAGTTCGTGAGGATTAGCTTTTGTAAGATATGGCCGCGATGCGGGAAAGTGCTCGTGTTTCAGTTCTGATGGGGATGAATGGAAATGCGTGGTGAGAAATGCTGCCCGTCAAAGCTTTATTTCGGAGTGTAGTCCGCTGTTATTTATAGAAACTTTTATTCGTGCGTTTTTTTTTTTTTAGTTTCTCATTTTAATGATGTGAAAAAGTGGAAGGACGTTGAGTGAAATTGGTATGCAATTTGCAGACTTTCTGGATATAGGATATGATACGTCTGACAGGCATTAAAATTCTACATCTATATCTCTGATGAACAGCTTCTTTAGGTACTTGAATTTAAATATGAAATGTTCGAATTAGCATCAACTCGCGAATGAAAACTTTGCAGATAGGAATTCCTTTTATCTTGAAAAAGATATACCACTTTGTATAATATAATTCTTTTTGATGATAATTTTTTACAATCATATTCAAAATGTATTTAAATCACTATTTTATCATTCAGTTATTAAGAAGTTAGATTTGCACTCATTTATAGTGATATTTTACCATTTCAGAGTTTCATTCGCTAATATATTATCTACTTATCCATTCACCTATGAAACTTACGAAATATTCGATACAATATGACGTGGAAGAATATCTGATTTTTATCTCAAATATTTGAGTGAAATCGTTGAAACGAAGTGAACTTTATGGAATAAACGAGTTTCATGTTATTTACCTTTTGAAATTTTATTGGTTTTCCAAATTATAAAACGCAAATTGGATCGAAATCGAAATGCACATGTAAATAAAGCTGCACCATTCATAAAACAAATATTTCTATTCACTAAAATGCAACTGTCTCTTACGAAACAAGCAACATTCGTTTTCACTATATCTTTCAACGCAAAATCGCCAAGATTTACTCTTCATTCTCGCTTTACCAAAGGTCAAGAAGACATCAAATTTCTAATTAGCTTCAACAAGCCACAAAGAACTCCCCATCTCCTCAATTACCTCTTGGCACGAAAACCGAAACGAAACGAAGCCCAGCGGCAAAGCCCCCGTCCGACCGTCCGCCGGGCCCTCTAATCGCGAATATAAAAGCATCGGTCGCGACACTCGGAAAATCAGCGCCTCCCTCGGCGTCGAACCCGATAGCCCGAGCAAGTGGACGGCTCTCGCGCAGCGCACGTACGCCTCGGGCGAGAGCCCGGCGGCCGCGCGCTTGCATAGCATTACACGGGGGAGAGAGGGCGAGGAGTCGCGCGAGGCATGCAATTCCCCAGCCGTGAATTCGCGCTGCCGCCGCCGCCGCCGCCGTTGTCGTCTGTGTGTGCAGCTGACCTGCAGCCGCGAGCTGAGCATTCCGCCCGGAATGGACGGACGGCCGAGGCCGAGAGTCGTCGATGGCGTTACCTGAGCTGCTCGAGTTCGAATTTTGAGGAGCGGTTTCGAAGGTTTGGATCAAAGGATTAGCGGCCGAGGGGTTTGGGATTGCTTGGATTTGAGTGCGCTGATTCTGGGGTTGGGAATGATTTTGGGAGAAGAATGATCGGAGTTATTTTATCGTTACGTGGCCGGGTGCTTATTATTCGTAGTGGAAAGAAGATTAACCCGTAAAAATTAACTGGCGCTTGCGCAGAGATTGGTGCTTTCAAGGCAGATTCAATTCTGAATTAAAAGGCCCGTTAACGCTTCTTCGTGGCAGAAGCTTGCATATAAAAGTTATTGGTTCTAAAAGAATATAAGAGTTTTTTTTTTAACCCTCCGAGTTAATTAATCAATTAATTAAACCGTTTACTTTATTCCGCTAATATTAAACTTTATATTTTCCTTTCTAATTTATTAATGGAATAATATAATAAATTTAATGCACCGACAGTCGATCGAAAATACGGCTTCTATTGCACCAATATCTTATGCAAATTACATTACCACGTTCAAACAAGTCATTCATAGCACAAGAGCACGCGCACCGAGTCAATACATACAATCAATAAACCCAAGCACTCCACCTCCGCGCTCTCCAACCCCTCATTATATTAAAAAAAAAAAGCCCCCGTTTCCCTCAGAATTTCGCTCCCCTCCTCCCCGGGCCCAGGAAACTTCACCTCCCACCCCCCCCCCCCCCCAGTGTATCCCCGCAGGCACCGAGGCCCGAAAGCCCCGGGCACCGTGAAAACAGTCTCGTCCGATTACGCGGCCGGCTCCATATTTCAGCGGGCCTCTGCCCGCACTATTGACCGTGGCGATTTGACTCGCGCTGGTGTGCACACGCAGACGTCGTCGTCGGCCGCGCGCGCGTTAACCCTCGAAACAATGGGCCGCCTTACGCCGCCGCCGCACGCCGGCGCCTATTGGGAATCGATGATGACGGCGAAATGCGATGCATATTCCCCGGGCCCCCGCGGCCGAGATTACCCTTGCGATTTTCCGGCTCTCCCGAGGCGGGGTTTCTTATCGAGCTGAAAAAGGGGGTGGCATTTTGGGAGGAACACACGCGATCGTTTCGGACGGAGGGCAGGTGTGTTTGCTTGCTTTTGTTTGGGGGCACCGTGTTGCGAGGTGAATAATGTATGGGCCGCTGAATGCGAGGTGAAGTGCTGTATATATATATATATACGCCGGGAAATTAATGGTTGATTATTGGAGGCTGGAAAGAAAGTATTCGGGGACTGTATTTGGTTTAGTGCCGGTGGAGTGGAAGTTTTTGTGGGGTATTATTTATTTTACGAGAAGTGCTACGTAAAAGCCACGTTTCTCCTTTATATCTGTGCTATATATGTTTCTTGGAAAAAAATCTGTATATATTAATTTTGAATAAAAGAAATTTCGAGCTCTTCGTAAATAATTATAGTAGTTTTCGGGGGTTGGTTTAGGGTCCCTTTTTCAAAATAAAAGCTGTTCTGCTAGATCATAATTTCACGAGAGTGTGTGAGGTAATTAGCAAGAATGCGGGCTTTGTAAACTGATTAATATTACCGGCATGACAGATAACACCTGCTTTAACAAACTTGGGGGTAAATCTGCGTTATACTACTTTATAATCTCGCGACGTTATTGTTTTAATCTACCATTAACTTTCTAAGGATCTATGAATCCAAAACTCTACTTAACTATTCCGGTCGCGTTTTAGACTTGTCTGGCGCTAGTAAAGTCATAGTGCAAAGTTTTCATTTCGGTCTTTGCTCACTGTACGGAATCGTGAATCCTATTGTCTGAAGCATACCAATATGAACGTCTACATCTCGAATTAGATTATCCTTCTAAAAGAGCTTAAACATAACGTGAATTCTAATAATTAAACAGGGAACAAAATCAAGTGTGGTAATTAAATTGTTGTATTATTTTTAAATTTAAATTAAAATTTTTAGAGATTTTATTTTCAGTAAGCAATTGTTATTAACATTAAAATTGGTCAAGTGAAAATAATATTTAATTTTAGCCAATGATAGTTAAAACTTATTGTATCTTTGATATTTTTACTGTTTTAATAATTCACCTTCGAAGAGCTTCCGAGATAGTAAATCACTTACGTATCAGTTTAAGACAATACCAATCAAAAGGCTCAGCAAAACTTCCACTCGCCCCGTAAACCCGAAAACAGGCTATTAACAGCCAATATCCTCTCCGCAACAATAACCGCTTATATTCTTCTCGTAATCCCCCGTCCACGAAGCTCGCGGCAAGTCCCAGCAGAATTTCCCCGACATCCGGCGGCTTACGCAGCTCCCGGCGACGGTCGTCAATGGCCTTTACGGGATATTGGATATGTCGCGCTTCGCTCTCGCACGCACACGGACGCGACGGCGGCGCAAATCCCCGCGCTCGCGCGCGCGGATTACGTACACGTACGACTTCGCTTGCATATTTTACAGGGTGGCCGCGCGCGGCCTGACTTTCGAGGGCCGCTCGAAAATTTTACTTGTTGATTCTGCCCTCGCGGTCGAGAGCAGCAGCAGCAGCAGCAGCCAGGCAAGGTCGACGACCTGATTATGCGCCTCGTTGCGGCTGTTTGCCCGTGTGCCTATGTGTGTGTGTGTTGGGCGATTTAGGGGCTCGGAGAGTTCTGGAAGTGAGGATGGTTGCTGCTGGTGATTTGGTGAGGTGGCTCATTGAAATTGTTGGAGTTCGCCTTAGTTTTGCGGAGGTTGATGCTGTGATAAACTTAATGGGCCGGAAAGTTTGGTTATCGTAGCTCTTCACTGTAATTGTATTGAAATCTCTTGTTTACAAGGTATTTAATGAAAACGCGAAGAGTTTTGGACATAAATTTTTATACGGTTTTTTCAAGTATTTTAAATTAATTGCCTATTATAAAAGTGCTTCGACAGTCTCCAAATAGATTTAAAATTAATCACTACATTTGAATATATTTTGAAAAGGGTAGGAAATAGCATTCAAATAAGTAGCTCCTCCAACTAAAATTTGATTCTCGAACGAGAGAAACCCCGCGCTACTCTCGCAATTAATCTCATGTCTCCCCGTAAAGAATATCAGAGTCCAAGCTCTTCCATCATTATCCAAGAACAGCACTCGAATCCCTCCGCTCGGCACCACTACAGAGGCACCGTTACACCCGGCCGTTCTCGAGCAGCCATCTCGCCTCGCCCCGTCCTCAGCAGCAAGTACCTTCTCTCGAACTGACGGCAACATTTCTAATCGACAAAGTGGATAAGTCCGGGGGCCCCCCGAAGTCGGCCAATCGAAAGTAGTCTCGGCAACTCGGAGGAAAGATGAGCTAAGAGCCGCTCATATTCCCCGCTGCTGCGAGCAACTTTATCCCCCCGGCGAGCGTTCGACAAACTCGGCGATTTCAATCGCGAAATCCGCGCGCGCGGCCTTCTTCAAAAATGAATGGCCGAGACTCGAGCAGCAGCGGCGACGGCGGCGCTCGATATTCCGCGTATTGTACGCGTGCGCGAGTCGTAAAAAGCGCTATCGGGATTCCCCCGGCCGGATTGACGATATTGCTCGGGCGCATTCTTCCCCTTTTCCAGCGTCGTCTTCCTCTTTGCCTTCCCGCTGCTACTTCGTTTCGTTTTATGAATGGAACTTTATTTCCCGCTGCAGCCGAGGCCCCCGATGCTTCCCCGAGCTTTATGTCGCGATTTACTATTTTCTTCGGGGGGTGGGGTGAGGTCGGGAGTTGTGCTGAGCTCGCCGCCTCCCCCCCCCCCTTTGCTTCTTGTCGTGGTTCCCCGGTAAGGTATGACGGTGATGAATTTTCATGACCGGAGGTGGAGATGAATGTATCGCGGAAAATGAAGTGGGTTTAATGCACGATTTTCGTAATTGTGATGAACTGCTTCTTTTAGCGTTGCTCTTCGCGTGTTGAGCAGGAGTGTACTAATTTAAACGAGATTCTTGACATTCTTTTTTAAAATAGCACCATTTATTTAAGTTAATCCGATGCTGCGTGGCTTCAGAAAGCAGTACCGTATAAATCAGTGAAATCTTGAGAAAGTAAATTGGTTTTATTATCTGTACTTTTATATTCTCTCTTACTTTTGAAATTCATATTAAAAAGTTTGGTAAAAACATGTATACAAAAGCAACTATAATTATATTTTTAATTAAATAATTAGTTTGTAAATAAAAAACCGACTAATGTAATTTAGATTTTTTTCAGAAATATTTTAGTACATATAATATTATTCAAAAAATTATACTAACAAGATAATTTATATTTTTTATTTTATTCGCATAATTTTGCTAGCAATCATTTTTCATTACAATACATAATTTTTTTGAATACGTAATTATTAAACTTTATTGATAACGATTTAATATTAACTCGAAATACGGTTCACGCAATTACTCAGAAAGCCAGACAACTCAAACCCAAAGTATATAAATGACGCAAATCCCAAGTTCCAAAGAAAGGGCTACTCTTATCCGCACATCTATTGTCCCGAGCAGCTTCACAATATTCATGGAATAAAAAAGAAGCCCTCAGACTGCAGGATACACAGAGGAGCTGCTCTCTCTCTCTCTCTCTCTCTCTCTCTCACAGCAGGCTGACGCCGATCAATTTTCGATGATGTCAAAGTGCCAAGAACTTCAGCCGCGTATCAGTGACATAAGTAGCGAGAGCGCTGATAAATTATTCAAACGGACAGCGCTCGGCATGGTGGTATTTTAGCGAAAGTTCGCAGTCTGTCGGCGCTGACATTCGAAAGAGAGGGGGGGGGGGGAGGCTGCAGGTCCGAAACTTCGGAATTTAGTTTCATATTATTTGGAGAACGGAACTGTTCCGCGAAGTCGTTCGACCAATTTATGCTCCCTGCAATAATTAGAAATAGCAGCTTTCGTAATTGCGCGAATAGTTTTCTCGATTCACTTCGACGGCCAAGCTTGTATTAATTAGGAAGCGGACTTTAAGCGCTGGTTAGTGTTTAATTTTTAAAAAGGTTTTCCTGGTATGAATGGGATCTGTGCAGCTGACAGGTCGTGTATATTTATCAACGTAAAACTAATGGACGCCAACGAGCTTGATTGACGATTGATTCGCTGCGCAAGTTAACGATAGTTAATTGTTCGTTGCGATATCCCGGCGCTTAATTAAATTGACACTAATTTTGTCGGTACTCCTATTTATTAACAGCGCGACGCGCAGAATACTTTTATTTCGTTGAATGAATACCATGGAATTTTATTGTTTATTTCGAACAATGTGCAACGTTCGTACAGAAGTATTTAATTAGATATTTATTATTTATTGTGGTACGTAAAATAAGTGCAGTAAAGCGCAAAAAATTTACAAATGCAAATTCACAACATAAAAGCATTGGTGTTGGTTCGTTTGTGCACTACTTTTATACATTTTGATTGTTATTACTTGACTGCAAACTGTATAGATTATGCTAATATCATTACAATTTCTACGCCGCAAAAAAATGACTGCGGCTCAATAAATTTCCGAACTTAAAAGCTGCTTCCACAATTCTTTCTCGTCCTCTCGAGCAGAAAAATACTCGTAACAAATGCGATTACAATAAAGCCCCGATTACAATAAAGTATTTCGAAAAATAGCCTCCCGAAGAAATAACAATGGAAAGACTCAACCGATCTCTTCTGCTTCCTCTGTTCCAGGTACTGCGTGACGTTTACCGTGACAAAGGCCTCGAAGGCGTGCTACAAGGAACCAAGCTTGTCGCAGCTCGCTGAGGGTAAGTCTCTCCACCCCTCTCCTCCCCCCCCCCTCCCCGGAAAGCGATAGAAACAATGTATCGAAGGAAAGATTGAAGTTGCGGAAAAGGAGACGACGCCTCGGAGGGAAATTTCAAAGGGCGGAGGGTGCAAGGGGAAGTAAATCGAGAGAGATATTAAAGTATCCTCAGCTGCATGTTTTCGCGGTTATTGGAATGCAGTATTGTTTAAAGTTTGCAATTTCAAATCGAAGTGGATGCTTTATTTGCTTTTGACTTCGAATGGCAATCTAAGGTTTTTCGTGTTCTTTTTTTCTTTTTCCAAGCAATCGAAAAAGGAAATATTACAACTTTATTTATATTTTCCTTTGGAATTCTTCCTTTAAACAAATGAAACGGCACGGGAAGAATGTTAAAGAAATATTCCGATTGATTTATTCAATGTTTTATCTCTATTTTTTTTGACCAATAAATCTAGAAAATGCCATAAATATTCGATCTGTAAATTCTTCTCTTATCACGTATTGCGCAGACTGTATACAGATTTCTATACAAATTTTTTTATTTTCGCAATAATAAGCGGGTAAAGTCAATTTCATTTTACAATAGAAGAAAGGTATATAAAAAATGCATCCTATCAAACGAAAATAAAATAAAATTTATACGCTTGCCGTTTCATTCTATGTACGAGATATAGTAAAAAATTACTATAAAAAGAAAATCATTATAAAAAAATTGTTTCGCAATTCTCCAAATTCTCTCTTGAAATCGTCGAAAACCCATAAAAGGCTCTCAAAGTAAACGGAATCTCCATAGCTAATGCAATCACCGTCCAATCCAAAAAATTGCAACTTCCTCCTCCGAAACACCAGCCTCCGCGCGAGTCTCAAAAATTTCCGCTTCCTCCGTTTTCGAGGACTCCATAAGCGGCGGCGGCTTTATCTCCAGGCGTGATTCGCCGCTTTCAGCAATTTATTTTTTCAAACCGAACCTCCCCCCCCCCCCCCCCCCACCCGCCGATCGATAATACCTCGGTACGTGCGGTCTCAGCTTCCTTGCGGCCGCGATTGTAAACGCATTGTCGGCTGGCTCGGCGCCGAGTGAGGAAAAAGAAGGGGGGGGGGGCCCTCTCGGGCATCCGGTGATTCTTGCCGTCGAGGGAAAACGACTTTTCTTCGCTCCTTTTCATCTCGCGGTGGAGCTTCCGCTCGATTATCCTCGCGATCCGACCGCCGAGATAGACCGAGTGGATGGAAAATTTCTACCTCGTTCCTTATATATAGGGAGCGAGCGACGACGGCGCGCGACTGTCTTTCGGGATATTCGCACATCGCCGATTCCGTAAGTGCTTTTTGTAACGCGATTATGCCGGGAACTCGTTCCCGATGACAAAATCCGCGACGAGAGCCGCGTCTTATGTGGAGATCGTTGATGCGCTCTCGACCAATGAGATTTTGTATTGGGTTTTATTGGAGATGGGATTATTTCGGGCTTTTATACGAAAGTAGAAAATACAGTGCTTGAAAAAAGAGATGGAATGAGAATTTTTCGTAAATAAAATACCTCTGTCAATTTAATAGTAATTAAAAAATTTTTATTCACACCGAAAATTGACAAACAAACGCATCAAAATTGCTGCAGGAACCACTACTCAATTATTCCGCCTTTTGCGCGATAAATATCACACCTTTCCCCCTACCCACATTATTTACCATTTATCCCTCATTAGTTTAGCTTAAAATTCGCGCAAAACTAAATGCGCGCATAACCCGGCCGACAATATCGGGGGGAAGGCGTCGAAAGTGCAATCGGTCGTTTGCACCGCTCCGTTAAAAGGAATCAAACCAGATACATATACATATATATATATATCCATGGCCAAAATTACAATTCCCGCGTCTGGCTGCTTTGCCTAGTCGAAATTGGTAGAAAATTGCCGCGAATTCGATGTACGTATATCCGAGAGCTTTTATATACACGGCGGACTCGCGGACACGAGGCGGAGAGCGTTTACGGGGGAGCTCCGCGGCAATGGTGCAAATTGCATCTGCATGTTCGTTTGGAGAAATTTTAATTGGAATCCCTGTGTGCCCGGCGCGATATGCGGTGCGCGGACGGCGCGATCAAACGGGGTAGATATCGTCGCGGAATTTTGTACATTCTCTACCGGGCGTGCGAATAATTTTAATTTTGCCCTTTTCGAGTAGCCTCGGTTTTTAAATAACGGGTAAATTACTGCACGGCGAATGGATTTCACGGTAATTTCAGAATCGAAGGAATTTCGCGCTTGGATTCGTTTGATTAATAATGATTAAACGAAGTTTGAAAATAATTAGTTCGAATTTAATTATCAGACATTTTCGAAAAGGTATCCACGAATAATGCGAAATATAAGGAAAGATCTTGCGTAACATAAACGATCCAACGCTGATCTTAAGGATTACTTACACGTCAAATCTTTTCAAAACTGAACAATTAAATCCATCCGCCGCAAATCGAGAAAAGCATCCAACAAAGAGCGGCCTTGCACACCGATCCCCTGAAAAGCCTCCGCAACAATGAAGTAACCCAGTTGAAGAACTCGCTTGATTATCCCTCCCCGCTCCCGTCCACTCGTCCCCGTCAAATCCAGCAATATAATCGAGGCCTCGCGCCTCCTCCTCCCCCGTCGACGAAAGGGGGGGAGTTAAAACTAACGATCCGTCCGTTCCCTCACCGTTTGGCTTTTTCCAGGCGCCCGGGTGTGCATCCGCTGCCAGACGCAGGCCCTGAGGCGCGTGCTGGACTGGCGATGCGAGGGCGACGGCGGCATCGAGGCCATGATCACCAGGTGGAGCATGCTCAGCTCGCCCCACTGCCACGGCAAGTGGCTGCGCACCAAGAAGACCGGGCCGGAGTGCGACGCGAGCCTCTGCCAGCCGAGGCCCCACTTCATCTTCGTCTGACGAGAGAATCGATCGGCCGATCTACGTTCGAGGGCGGATTCGGATGACATTCGAGACGGGGCTTAGGGGGGGAGGAAGAGGAAAAGTATGTTTTTCGAGGGATTCACTGCCGACGACAATATTGGCTAGGATCAACAGCTGCCGCTAGCGATGGGGTGGGGATGTGTGTTGGTTTTGGTTCGGGAGAGCGAGAATTGCTAGAAAGCTTTGATATTTTTAAAGATCGTTTTTATATTAAAGATTCTCCCGGACGGAAACCAGAGCTTCGGCGCGGGGAATCGGGGTGCTCGAAGGGGATATTTTTCTGAGTGGGTTGAAAAGGCGGGAGGTGACAATGCGAGCGAATTAGAGCTTTGGAAGGATGTTTAGCAATCTGATTGGAAACTTGTGTAAGAACCTATATATAGGAACCTATATGATTTCTTTTTAATGGGAACAAATGACTCTGGCAGGAACGTTGTAAGTCTTGAGCTACAAACGAACTTGAGCTTTAAAAGAGAAAATAACGAGTATCGTCGAAACATCCACACGAAACGTAACAAAATACAACGTTTCCGTTTGAGTTCATGAAGTTAAAATAAGTAAGAGATTGTCAATTGTTCCAAGTGGTTGATAGCAGCCTCTTGGCAATTGCTAGCTGCGATTATTAAAAATTTAACATCTAGAGGTTGGAAATTGGTAAGACACCTTTCAGTTGGCTGTAATTTTATTTTTTATATTATATTTTTATAATCACTGTAAAAAGTTTGAGCTCTCAAAAAATTGATTACAGAACAATCGCTTCGATCGAATAAAGTTAGATGTCGAAAAGTAACCGTAGAAAAATTCTTCGTTATTTCGGCTAACAATTCTGCACGTATAGATTAAAACGGTAGTTAATGTTTGTAAAAATATAAAATAAGAAATAAGGAGAAAAAAAATAGATGGAATAATTTTTGAAATAATTAGCGCTGAATAAAATAATTATATTTGTCCTAAAGAGATTTCGGAAAAGACTTGAGGGAGCGTAAAGTGTGAGATTAGGCAATATGGTGTCCTGCGGGTGGAATATTTTAAGTCCATTTGTACGTAAGTTATTTTATAAATTGAGTCCACATATCAAAGATCATATTTTATAGAAGATAAGCAATAAAGGATTAGAGCATTTCTAGGGCCTGTTATGTGTATTTTCGCCATATATATTCCACCTCTGCCACAATTCCTGCAGTTTAATCCAGAAATAAAATATCTTCTTCCTTTTTACTATCGTTCGCTGCCATTTATCGATTTAGAAACCTTAATGCTTTATGAATATTCCTATAATTTAATTATTGAATAAAAAGTACGCTTTTATTTGAAGTCTTCTTTTCATTTATTTCTTTATTCTGACTATATAAAAGTATTTCACTTTTAATTGTTAAGTTAAAAAGGTAAGTAAGAAATCTATGGAAATTTCAAGACTATGTGTGTAATTTAAAATCTAATAGTTAAATCTAATAATTAAAAATTTGTTGAATATTTACAGAAATACATAATAAATTTCAAGTTTCTAATAGATGAACATTTTGAACCGTCTAAAAGAACCTTCCATGCGTTGTGTTTGGTTCTAAAATGTATGCTAAATTAATCGGTAGACAATGCCCTGCTTTATACACCAGTAAAACGAAAATTTTTATATTTCAAAGCATCGTGTAGGACAGCGGGACAAGAGGGTACTTATATCTAAACAAAGCACAGAAGCCTCTTAGACTATACACTAGAAGACATTCTTCGATAAGAAATTCTTTTTTCCTGTTTGAAAAGATCTAGTAAAAGTGATTTAAAACTTATTTAGCATCTTATATTCGATACTAGCTTTAAAAATGAAATAGTGCACAGTAAAGTTGTGCAATTCATTTAACGACAATTTTCTTTACGAAGACGTATTTTCAGTTAAAAAAAACAATAAAATTTTTTATCGAAGGTCGTTTTACGCGTCGCAACGTCGCGTCGTATACATAAACAAGACACGGAATTAATCCGCAAAAGTGCAATAAACTAAAAAACCAAAACCCATAAACAACGAGCCGACAGCCACCAGCAGTATCGACTTGTTATAAGGGTAAGTAGCAGTAACAGTAAGTATCAAACCCTTGGGCAACCTCTCAGCCCGGCTTGGAAACAATCATAGGGAATACATTATCAGGCCGTGTGTTTCCGCAAACATAACCCACCTCGGCGGGCAAATAAATCCCGAGGCCGTTTTTCGCAGACGCAGCTGTAACAATCGCCTGCGGCGGCCCATTTACCGAAACGAGCCGCGTCTTATTTCGACGCCGGAGGTAAGCGCTGGCGCCGCTACTTTGTTATCGCCGATAGCGAAATGATTCATGGCTGCTGCCCCTTTTTTTCTTTTTTTTTTTCTTACCTCTCGTATCGCGGAACGAACGGGGCGAATCGATTCACTCGCCGGAGAACAGCGCGGCGAGGAAAGCGTAGGGCGCAGGTGAATAAATAAGCGGCGGAGGCACGGAACGTCTGTGGGTTCTTTCTTGGCTCCATTATTCGATTGCGATGATTGTAATGCCGCTTTTATTGATTTTGTTACAGATTGTATTAATTTGTAAAAGCACCTACTGCCAGTGCAATTAATTAATTTATTTACCTTTATCATTAGAAAAAATTATATTCTAAACTTTAAATTTTCAAAGCAACGCTTACAGAACCATCACGATTCAGTCCGTGAAAGCAAAATCTGAAGGATATCACAAGACTCCTTAGCACAAAGACAACAACTCTAAATACCCTCGGCAAAATTACCCTCGCGCGTCTCGGCCTCCCTTTCACGCAGCCTCGTGTGCGTATCCTCGTTCTCGTCTCGTTTTAGAAAATCTAATTTTACCGCCGGTCTCGCAATCAAGCGCCAAAGCAGCCTCGCGCGTTCACCCTTAGCTCCCAAGGAAATCTGTTCCGCGTCGCGTAATCGCCGCGCCGCTAAATTTACAGCCCTTATCGCCGAGCTCATTCTCCCGGCGGGGGTGAACGCGCCACCTACTGACACCGTTGTAATCGACGATATTTTCCGCTGCCACCCCCCTCCCTTTTTTTTTTTATCAGCGCGGCCTTCGTTTATGCTTAATTTATGGTAATGCGCGGCTGAATTGCGGATCGGTTGCTCTTTGTTTGCGCTGCCGGGGGAAATAAATGTAAGCGGAGATACTCTCGCTGCGATTTGTTATTTATTAGGGTAGATGGATTTTCTTTTTATAAAAGCTGTAAGCTTTTATCATGAATTATAAAACGTCTATCCCTTATATGTATAATTAGTTTGTATATAATTAACGCAAACATAAACTTCTCGTAAAATTTGCTTGAAACTTGAATCGGTATTTTAAAAGCAGAAAAAAAGAAGTCAAGCAACTTTATTATATTTATTTACATTTATACAAGACAGAAAGCAAAAGCCGAAAGCTCCCTTGCCGCAGCTCGGCCTAAGCCAAAGGCTCGATTCGTTATTCAAAAGGTGTCAATATTAGAGCTCGGATAGGCGCAGCGCACGAGCGCAGGTCACGCAAACCTCCAGCCCCCCCCCCCTAATAACGCATAAGCACGTCGTACGTGGCCGCGAGCTTTTGCGCCGGCTGCTGCCGGAATTTCCCGGCATTTTAATCTCATTACGGCGACTGCTGCCGAGCGCTAAATGACGGACGCCGAGCCGAAGGGGCTAACGAGCTCTCATAATTACTTTTCGATCGATGACCCCGACGAGGCTTTTTTTGCCGATTCCCGAGCTTTTTTTTTGCCGGGAGCCTGACCGCTGGTTTATTTAGCTCCTGTGGGGGTGAGTGCACTTTTCCGGGGAGCGAGTTTAATTATTTGGAATGGAAGCGAGGTATTTTCGGGCTTGTCAGCTTTGCGAATCAATGTTTTTGGGGAGATTTAGTTTTTATCGGGTTTCTCTTTGATTCGCTAGTTCAATCCGTCTGCGAGGCTGATAGTAATGATTTGGTAGATAACGATGGGTAATGGAATTTTTTTAAAGTTTTTGTATTCAACTATTCATTATATCCACCGCAATAGTTCATTAGAAAAGGAGCAATAAAAATCAAAGTAAAAGCAAATTTTAAATTTAGTATATACGTATACATTCTAAAAGTAACAACTTTGACCATTATATTAAATGGACGATTTATTAACAATTTTTTTTACAGAAATTTACTTCTTTTGATAAAGGTTTAGCTTGAAAGAATTATCTAAAAGCGTAAAGCTTTTTTCTCAAGAATACGTCTGGTTTTATACGTGTCAGTGTAATTAAGTTATCTTAAGAAAGTAAGTTTCCAGCTGCTAACTCGTTCAGTAAACTTCGTCCAACGTAAAAGAAACTGTGAGTATTCACAACTTGAAGGGAGCAGGCTTTCAAAAAGTTGTCTTACGATTTTGAAAAAAAAATTATGATAATACAGTGACTCTTTCAAGCGAATGAAGGGAAAAAATTTCCGGTTTAATTCTCACTATTGTTTAATAATGAGGGAAACTTTTAAAATTGAAAGAAACTCGCGTTTCTTTTCATAAGAATTATACACATCCGGGAAAAATTCAGCGTGTAGAGTCGGGTTATTATTTATCGACTGTCATGATTCGGATATTCGGGTTCATTTAGTTTTATTAAACCGAATAAACAAACAAAAAAAAATACTTTAGTCAATGTCGTTAAAATTTATTTAAATAAACGCTTCCTACCTACTATTCGTCTAACCTACTAATAACAATCAATTTTCACCTATCTATACACCCACACGCGCCGGCATTACTCACACATTCATTCTGTTGATACTATTGCTGCTCGAAGACATCCTTTAGCTCTGTTGTAAACTGCCGAATCCGGACATGGACACCATGGATTCTCCCTTCGAGGCGTTGTTGCTTTTCGGGTTTTTTGTTTCGGAAACCCTTATGAGCTCTTATTGATAATTTGGTGAAGCGATGACGACTTCCCCGTGGCTAGCCCTTCCAAGGAGATTCGCTCGTTTAGAAGGTTCCGAGCGTAGAGAGCGAGTGTCTTTTTCGCTTCTTGCGACATGGGTTCTGTTTCCCCTCCTTTGACATGCTATTTACTTATTTTCCTTACTATTAGACTATTAGCCTCTCGCTTCGGTAAATATTATTACTGCCGTCCCACAGCTGTAGATACAAACTGAATTTGAATAATATTCAAATTCAGAGCATTACACGACGGAAGAAAAGAAAGAACAAATCGTATTAAGTAAACAAGGTGAAATTCAATTTTTATAAATTTTGAAGATATTATTTCACGCATTAACGCAATAACATAAATGAAGTTATTTGCAACAACTGATATTTTAAAAATAATGATAATTGCAAATACATTTCGTATTTTTTTTTCAAATTTTAATGCTTCTTGTTTAATTCGAAAGTCATAATCTGTGTATTTTATTTATTAATGTGGAGTACTGTAGTTGCTGGAAGTTATTGATAAAAGTGTAATTAACATTTAAGTATTTGATTAGTACATATTTTCTGGTTTTTGTGTATTACTACTGTTACAAATTATGCTGATTATTAAAACAATATTCTTCAACGACTATCAAACTGAGCCAGGCATCATTGATACAACTAATATACGTATAAATATTAAAATATATATATATAATAGAATAAATTATAACTTGTATAACAATTATTAAATAACTTTTAGATGGCCGGCCATCTCGCGTCACAATTTGTTAACTATCTAGATACATAAGTAATAAATAATTAACACTTAAAATCTAAGGCACATTATTTTCTTATTCAAAGTCATCAGCTTTTGGCAAGAGTTATTTAACATATTAGATCGCGTATTATTGAGTACAATTTTATGGCAAGGATATTTGGTTTGTGGAGGGGGTAGTTTGGGATAACGCATATTTTGTGTAGGTGGCTGTGTAATGGTTGGCGGACGGGATAATTTAGGTTTGTGAAGATTTTTGATAGGCGGCAGTACGGTATTGCTAAGTTTGCGGGTTTTTCGGCGTATATGTCGGCGAACGCGTTTTCGTAGCTGAGACGATGATTTGATAATAGACAACCATTGTCGAGAGACTAATGAAGCATTCAGTAAGGATTGAGTGTCCAGTTTCGAAAATATCATCTGCGATATTTCGATAGGCAGTTCTTTGACGAAGTTGATGCCTGGGTTGTAAACGCCGAGCATCGACAAAACTCTTTTGAAGAGATCCATCTTGGCTAGTTGCTCTGCACTCTGTGAAAGCAACTACTCAACTGACCGCGAGTTTACTGACGTGCGTTTTTATACCCGCTCAAAGGGGGCGTGGCTCACCGGTTGACTGCACCGGCCAATCAGGAGCGACCAATCCGAACCGACCAATAAGCATACAGGATTAGAATTAAAGTAGAAATATACAGATTTTAGAAAATTATGCTCCCTGGCTTGTTTCGTCAAGAAACTCAACACTCAACTGAAGTATGCTTCATTATAATTGTCTATTGACATGTAGACTAATGTAACCTTATCAAATGCACTAGCAAGAGTTTCAAGAAGTACTTTAACATTCTCTAGCAATCACAACAAACGGTCGGATTAACCTTTTATATCAAAATTTCTCTTTTTTTAAACAACGATTCAAATAACGATTTATCACAAGTTAATTGCATGAAATACATACAAGTACTATTCTAAAGTGTTTTTAAGTTTTAAAACGCAGTCGCAAAAGTTAAAATTAGAACTAAAAAAAGTATGTTAAGTACTGCTGAAAAAATGTTGTTACCCGGGCAATTTAAAAAGCAACTTTGTCCTAAAAAACGATCACTACATTTTACACGACAACGCGCCTCGGCCCGACCAATTCAATTCAACAAATCAGAATTAATTCGAAAACACGAGTGCACCGCTGAACGGCGACACGATAATAAACTCTCTCGACGTAACTCCCCGCGTTAAAGCGCGATACCAGCCGCGCATAAAAGTGACGATGCAGCGGAGTAATTACTCCCGTCTTGACCGTCGGAGTGCGAATCGCGGCCATTAGGATTAAAGCCGCTCTCAGGCAGGTCGTTATATCGCGAAAAAGCGAGAGGGGGTAAACATAACCCGGATTCGCGGGCCGCCCTTTTTTTCCCCGAGGAATATATGCGCGCGTTTACCTTTCATTCAGCGGCGCGGAGGAAGAAAAAAAAACCCGCTCGACGCGCTAAGCCTTTTTTTTGCTCTGCGCGATGCGATGTAACACCGACGGGTTTTCGCGAGAGTCGGACTCGAGTTTCGTTGTTAACGATTCGGGGCTCCGCGCGTATGAAGAGATACTTGTTTGAGATGAAAGTTTGGCTTCGGGAGATGGGAAGCTTTTACGGAGCTTCTTGCATTAGCGCTCGCTTATTTTTATTTAGGAAGTAATTTTAAGTAAACTCGCGATATTGCTAAGTTTAATGCCCGGCCCTTTTCGTTTTTTATAATAAAACTTGCTTCAAGTTTCGCCGTGAGATAGTTGAAAAAACTTTTGATTTATAAATAATTCATTTGTAAAATTGAATAAGAATGTAGCCTATTCTGCCTAAAACTTTTCTGCATTGAAAGGTTTTTATCTAAGCGGATTTTTAACGATTGTATTATCCACCTCCATTCCATAGAATAATCAGGAACTTTACAATTATTGTCAACAGAATATTTCCCCTTAATTTTTGTCATAAACTTTTCACAAATTCTACCGATTCTTTAGGCATTCCATTTTATGTTTGAAGCACGACGATTCAATTTTCCAACGTACAATGGATTCTACTCAAAGCCTTTTTATTAACGCTAATGAACGAATCCCCGTAATCAGAGTAAAACAAAGGCCGAAAGCAGTTCTCACCATCGGCGTTTCGTTTGTTTCCGATTGAAGCTCTCGCCGACCAGCTAGCCAAAGTAAATAGAACTGTTTAAGAGTTGTTTAGCGGCGGAGGCAACTACGGACTACTCGCGTTAATGCAAGTTAGTCCATCGATGTCGAGGGGGCAAATTCTGTTTCGGACTTTTGACACCGCCGAACGCGAAGAAAAAGCCTCGTCGCCCCGTCGGTCGGTGCGCCGATCCGAAAGTTTAGCCAAGTTTAGGAAAATTCTCCCGCCGCCGCCGCCGCCGCCTCTTGTTTTCCGTCCCATTGTTGCTGGAACGTCGGCAAACTTTTTCTTCGGCGGTCGTCCCGTTTTATAAGATTTTGCGAGGAGGGACAAAGTTCTGCGGATCCCGTAATGCGAATAGTTCCGCATTCGTTTGCGACGAAATTAATGATATTACCTTCGGAGTAACCGAGGCTCGATGGGTTTAGGCTGATGTTCTGTACAGATGAGATTATTTTTATTGTATTTCCCGATTGTTGGGGTAGTATTTGCCGTCATAAACAGTCACGTTTATTTATTGTAAGTAATTGATGAAAATTTTGAGTGAATTTTGTTTTCTTTTTTTGTTGAATAAATTCTTATTTTTCCTATTATAATTTTGAGCACAACGCCATAATGGCATTTATCTAGGAAAATTGAAAGAAAGATTCTGCTTCAAATTAAACATAAACATTAAGGAAAGAAATTTAATAAAAACAATTTTCTGTATCGAGCAAAACGAGCACCAAACCCGTTCCGTCTTTCCCTATACGTTACTCCTTTTTCAGTTCTCGGAGAACAAAAGCTCGGCGGCGTCGAAGAAAATCGCTTCGCCCTTTGAAACTCTGGACCCCGACGTGTGTAAAGCCTTATTGTTCTCTTCCTCCATTCATTACCCCTCCCCCTCCCCCCGACAAAAAACTATCAGCCCAGCGAGTATACCGAATCAAAAATAAGGAAGAAAGCCTTGGACGAAAAGAGGAAAAAAAAACGAAAAAACGTTCGCTCGATTTTAAAGCTGGAAGAAGAGAGGACGAGAGAGAGAGAACGAGAAAGGAAGCGAGGGTTTCTCGGGGCTGTTGACAGAGCCGCCGGCGAATAATTCTCCTCTCTCTCTCTCTTTCTCGGTGATAGAAAGAACTTTCTTTCGAGTCTCGTTTCCACTTCCTCGCCGTCGTCCTTCTTCCGCGCGGTCATATCTAGCCTCGCTTCTTCGCTCTTTCTCCGAGAGACTGCCAGTCGAGGAGCGCCAGGCTCGAGGGCCATTCAAAAACTTGGCGAGCCTCTTTCAGTTTTTCTTCGTCTGGTCGTCTTACCCTCTCGTTCGCCCTCTCCTCTCTTTGCTCGTCTTCCTGGTACTTGGGGCCCCCATGGCTTTTGCATATGCATGCTGCACCCCCGCTCCACCCGGGCAGACGGTGGCGTCTTACGTGCGCAGCCCAAACGACTAAGGAAGGATGCTTTTTTTCAAGAATAGATTAATTAGTTATGGTTCTCTTGCTACGCGGCTCCTTTATCAAAAGTTCAAGCTTCTTGTTAATTTAAGGAGCTTACTTTTTTATCCTTGAACTATCGAAAATATCTTCTTCGCAGGAAATTCAGAAAAAAGAAATTTATAATAGGTTTATCAAAGAATATCTTAATAATAAAAATAAAATCTTGATATTATATCCATATAATATTTCATAATTAAAATAGACAGTAAAATAATTCACTTCGCCTCAAAAAATGATATGAACATGTAAAAAAAAATTTGAAAATTCGTTTAATAAGTTATCAAGCAAAACAAATTCCAAATAATTGATAATTTTAGTTGTTTTACCGAAAAAGCCTGTTCTAGTGTTCTATGAATTCGTCGGATTTGGAAATGTTCGGCTTTTTTCCAGGATTTTAACATCCACTTTGAACAAGCATCGTTCAAACACAATTAGCTGCACTTTTTTTACTGCAACTCGAATGAAGTAGAATTTTTATATCACGTAATAAATCGATGTTTTTTTTGACTGCTGATATTTTGACTGACGGAACAATAAAACGTTAATAAAGCCTTCACTTTTTCTATTTGGTTTAATAGTTTCATAAATGTACGTGAACCTTTTGAGGTTTGTAAGAGTAGTTTTTAATTACACTACGAAGCGAGAGTGAACGATTAGTTTTTATCATTACAGTTCTTCTATTACAGTTTTAAAACGAACAAGCCACATTTGTAAAATTTACACAGTACATGTTGTTATTATAAAAACTATTAAAATTATTTAAAATCATGAACTTTTACGTGAACTTAAAATGAAATCGACATAGAATTAATTCTACTTTTAACTTAACCTCTTGGCAAGCACCTGAAAATTCAAAATCACTTCAGCCCGATTTCCAAAATCACTTATCCGATCGCTGACGTTTCTTTTTCCTCCGCGCAGGTACCGCCTCTCGGCCTTCCTATATCCGCGCGGCCGCTCGTCGGCGAGCTTAATAAAAACTGCGCGCGAAGAACAAAGTTTAAGGGCGCCAGAGAGCGCGTCCCTTCAGAGCCAACTTTCGATATAAGTTGTGCCGCGCGGCGGAAGGAAGGATGAAGCGGAAGCAGGAGAGAGGAAACTCGATTTGCCTCGACCCGGAGGCCGACGAGTTTTCTCGCTGCCTCTCGCACCCTTTTTTTCCCGCCGCCACTGTCGCCCTCTTTTTTTTGCGAGTGGCGTTGTCTTCGCGACGTGTCGCTGCTCGCGCGTTTTTTTTAATTGTTTGTAATTATTTATTAATACAAATAAAAATGCGATTTCGATTAGAACCGTTTGATTATTTTATTTTTGGGTACATTGAATTAAAAAAATTATAAAGATTAATAAGCAAACAGTGTGCTGGTAAAACTTAATGCCCTCTTATAAATTTATATGCACATATAGATTGATTTTCAAAGAAATAAACCTATAATACCCATTTCAAATTATGGTCATTATGGTTTTTTAAAAAACTTCTGTACCAAGTAAGTAAACTGGCCTTCTTCACCGTTGAAGTTTGTGCGTTTGAGCTTATCAAATACGCACGACTAAAATTCACTTTCATCAAAACTGCAATACAGTCTTTTGAAATACTGAAAAGGTGGACGCGAGCGACAAACCGCGGCGGCGACGGTTCCGTATTCTGGCTCGGGATCGCTCTTTTAATGAAGAATTCGTTTTACCGGCCCCCGAGACAATGACTTCTTCTTCTTCTTCTTCTGGTTGTTCAGAGAAGTGCCGTCGCAATTCTACAGGTTTTCGCGTTCGAGAGGAACAAAGGAGAAATTAGGGGACACGGAACTCATTTTGGTGAAGCGTCTCGTTCCTCCCTTTATGGTAGGTTACGCCTATAACTGAGTTACGAAAATTGTGATTTCTTTTGTACGTCGACGCCCGAAAGGCGAGATGGAAATTCGTGGATTTTTTTTTTCGCTTGTCGTTCGGCGATTGTCTGCAGGACTCGAGAAGTGAATTTCGAAGTTTTGGGAATTTCAGCTGCGGTACTTGAATTATGAGAATTGTTGATGATCAACCGTTAATGGTTATTGTATTTACCTATATGTATAGCTTATAAAAAATATAGAGGAATAAATATTCAAATATTTTATTATAAGCTAAAATGAGTTTATTACTAGATGATTGTTTTCGCAGAAATTTTCAGAGAATAGCAATATTTCATCAGCGGTGAAATAATGTAAGGTGCCATAAAATAAATATCAAAAGTATGACAAATGAATATTTTTATTGACTGAAGAATGTATTACATTATAAGGGTGTTTTTACTGGTCGATAAAATATTTTTACGACAATAAAATATTTCTGTATCATTTATCAGTAAAATACACGACAATTTGCAACATTTCATTTCAGTAGTATGAGATCGTTTTTTATCAAAAACTTATTTTATTTCTTACGATTATGTAATATTTTTTAATGAATAACTACTTTTTCATCATGTAATAAAGAAAAATACTTTAAGGGGGTATGATACCCATTTTCTTCTCTTGCAAAATTGACCTGAAAAATACATAAATTAATTAATAACAAATT
>JAWWEO010000021.1:6282017-6343426 GCA_035582975.1 Ormyrus labotus
TTCCTTTTTTAGATAAGTTTAATAAAATGGCACTGAGAGTTTTTGAATCGGGTATTACACATTCTGCATCGTTTGAACATGATAATAAAAAGATTCCTATATTACTTTCTAAATCAGACCAAAGTAATGTACCGTACGAAAGAGTTACTTACTTTCATTTGTTACCTATTTATGGAATAGGATGTTTATTCTCATTAATTGTTTTTTTAATAGAAATGATATATAAAATGTAATGGAAATGATTATATATAATTTAGTGTGTTAATAAACGATTGTACATGAAAACAAATATTGTGAGTTGAACTTCCTTTTGCTTATCCCTTTTACTTTATATAATTACTTTATAATTTATCACAATCATTGAAAAATTTAGCGCATTTATTTTCGATTAATATTCATAATTAACTTAAAATTATTAAAAATAAATTGTGATATTATTAAAAACGAATCATTTTACATATTGTTGAGTAAATTAAAGCTTCATGCTCTGATGAAGGCATAAGTGTTATAGTATAGTTCTAGAAAATAACGGGAAATATTTATTTTCAAAGTAAACTAATATTCCTGGTACTTTTTCAATTCGAGAATATACAGTTTTGTTAAGTAGGTTTAAAGTAAGACAATTTTAGCTCGCAAGGAAAATAACTAATCCTAAACTCTTTAACGCTCAATTAACATTGAGAATTGAGAAATTTAAAAAAAAAGTGTTACAATGTAAACAAGAATTTAAAAGTATGTTAATTAGAAATTTAATTTAAAAATATCGAAAGCTTGGAATGTACCAAACGTTTAGTTTAGTAAATAATATAAATAACTTTTCATCAATATAAAATTAGATGCTTGGAAAAATTATTTCAGAGCTTCTGACTGTGGAAAAATTTTACGGTAATAAAGAAAATTGAAACTAAAGAACTTACAGCCTGAAAATTCAATTGAATCAACTTAATAAATACTTGTTTTTAAATTTTCTGTCGTTAAATAAGGCGTTAAATAAGGCAGGTTTTTGCATGCTAATTTATGCAAATTATTTTCAGTACAATCATACTTTTTTTAGTTTTTTATTATTCGTGGACTAAGATTACTTAATTATTCAAACTTTTAACAAAAACTATTATTTTAATTTTTCGTAAATTTACTTAGTTTAAGTTAAAGAAAATTTCTTGTAGTTTAAAATGAATGAATTTTATTTATTTTTAAATTTTTAATATTTTTAAGTAATTATCTCAACAGTTTTGTAAAGCAAAGTAAAAAATTGCATTTTTGACATTATCTAACATTTTCTCTTTGTTGCTAGTAAATTCAACCCAGATAGTAATTATATTGCATGGACTACCAAAACAACCACATTAATTTGAAGCAATTTATGGTTATCTACAGCTTATTAACATTGATAATGAATATAAAGTTAGCCGTTAATTTAGACGGCTAATTATGTTACATCTTCTCATGAGCAATAATTTCTGCATGTATTCTGGTAGAAAGATTTTGACATGCTAGCTAGATTCTAGCGATATTATTGGAAATTTTTGGATACTATCTACCAGGGTAAATTTGTTAAAAATACTCCGATGGTTAATTAATGATTATCTTTCCAGAGAAATTAATTTTCCCTTGTCAGTCAGACTAGAAAAAAACACTTTTCTGATCAAAACACCTTCACTTGAAATTGAAAAGGAACATATACCTAAAGCAAATGCACTTTATTTGATCCAAAAAGAAGCTCAAAGAATCTCTAATCCCAATCCTATTGAAAGGCAACCCCTTCCAAACTACTGAAAATCTCCACCTCTCCGCCAACGACTCACCCTCACCCCATTGTGTCGATGCTCCCGAAAAAAGTGCATGTCCTGGGCATCCTGCGAGAGCGCCTGCCCTCCAATAACCGGAAAAAGGTAGCTGCGTTTGCGCGCGGGATTTAGGGCATGCGCCCGCAAGTGGTGCCCGCGCGCACGCGATTCCTGCCCCCTCTCGAGAGCGCGTAGCGGCGGCAGCCACACGAGCCTCTCTCTCTCTCGCGGAGGGTAGTAGACGTTTAGTCGTTCCAGGACGCTCCGTCCGTCGAGTTCGCTCCGTTGTGTCCTGACGGTTCTCGGCGAAAAGTGTGCGCGCGGGGAAGCGGGGGATGGCCGAGTGTGCTGAGCCGGGGCGACGCGCCGCTGCCTCACGTGGAAGCCTCGCCACGTGTATGTGTACGGGCTGTCTCGAGTTTTTTTTTTCTGCTTTGTACCGGGAGGGGGAGGCCTTTGTGCCGAAGAGAGAGTTTATCGGCGCGTGAATGAGAGCCCGCTGGAATTTGCGCTCTCGGGATTCGATTTTGCGAATTGAATAGAGCGACAAAGGGCCTCGTTTGTCACTGCTATACTGTCCTGCTGGCCTTTCGAGGCCTGCTTCGACTCTTCAAGCTTTTGAGAGTGTACTCTTTTTTTGCGCCGAAACTTTCGCATTTGTCTTTCAGCGCTCATTTCGTTACTCTGTTGATGCTGTTCAAATCGCCGAACTGGCGGCGGTCATTGCTCTTGCTTTTGGAAACGCGAGGGAGAGTTAGCATTTCGTGATTGAAATTTTTAAATTAATTACGAAACTACAAAATAATAATAAAAAATAACAATTGCTTTTTATTGGAAGCAGGGTGTTATCAAAGTTGTTCATTTTATGTATATGTTATTTGTTCTTTATTCGAATGTTATTTCTTTTTCTTGTTTTTTCTAATATTGAATTTGTCATCGTTGAGTTCACTTAATATAATTGCATTATTATTAATAATTATTTGCCTACATCATTTTCAATATCCTATTATTATTGACATTTTAATTATGAACGAAAAATGTATCAAATTGTAATGTATAGAAACAAGTGGAACATAAATTGTCCGTAAACTAAAAAGCGATAATACTTATGGTATACCAATTAAATAACAATAGTAAAAGTAGTTGTTAAAAAATACAAATTTATAAATAAATAAAATCATATTAAATTTTTAAACGTTAAATAGTATAAAATTCTTAAATAAATTATGTAATTGAAATTCTAGCTAAATCTCATTGTGTTCGAATAATAAATTGCACAAATGGACATCAAGGCTGTTCACGTCGATCTCTCAAACTGCCATCGGATGTGTAGAATGACAAAAAAGAATTTTTCTAAACACTCTGCAGCCGAAGAAAAACTTTGATTGATACTCCAATGAACGAGCACAAAAATACTTTGAGCGACATGTGGTGAAAACCAGTAGAACGATATTCACTGAAGAAATATTAAGGTAAGATAAGTTTTTTTTTGTTTCAGTAAACGTATTATTGGTTAGCTATGAAATATCAAAATAAACAATTGCTCAAATTAATAATGTTGAAAATGACGAATGAGACAAAAAGTCGGATACGGAATTATATTAAATTCATGCGTTACACATTGAATCAAAGAATTGGACATTTGAATTATTACACTTAGTATATGAATCTAAATCTACGAAAAATAAATCTACGAAACAATATTAATGACTCAGTAACGTTTCCGAATCTTGACATTTTGCGCAATACAATAAAAAAAGGTCTGTGTCCATTAAACACGCAAGATAATAAATAATATCCATGAAATAGCCTGGATAACATTTGCGCGTTACTCTCAAAGCAACGAATCATTTTAGATGAGAATTTATGTTACTTTTGAAAACCGCGAGATAAAAAACGGAAAAACGCGTGAATGGAGTGACTTTTTAGTCATCAACGCGATATTACTCGTATTTTAGGTTATTTTAAAGCTCAGGCCTCCGCATAGAAATTTAAAAAAATGCACCGTTTTCATCATAGATAGTGCTCGCATAGAAATATGAGCCCGCCGTACATCCTCGTTGTTTGCCCGGAATATGCGTATGCAAAGCTAATCGCCGGTGGGACTTGAAATTCGATAGATAAACTCAAACTCCCATCTATCAATACTATTTAATCTGACTTACCGTTTGATCTATTATTAAAATCTAATTTTTCAAAGAGTAATTAAAAAAACTTCAAATTTCGAAATTCTATGATTGTGAGTGCACGTGCACTTTTAATTAAAATTTTTTACTTGCCAACTATGGATGTTGGTTTTCATTATATGGAACGCAATTAATATTGGTAATACTAGCATTACTCTGTACGTGCGATGCATCATGCAACTGATTATACTTGTGATTTCATAAATAATTAAATAATATCACTGGTAGGTGTATTAAACAGAACATACTCCAACAAGAAATTTAATAATACAAAGAATTGGCCCGAATCGTATAAAATAATGACTTTTGTTTTCAATAATTAGTGCGCAGTATCTCATGTTGCCAATTTGCAGTATTCAAACCACACATTCTAATAAATCAATGAAAAAGGCTTTCCATTAAAATAATAAACTTTTCGCACTAAATAATTTAATCGCGCTACCTAGAAATTATTTCAAAGTATTGAGATGCAAAGAAAATAAGGAGAAAGTTAATTCTTTAAATATTACCATAATATTGCGTTGCGCGATCTAACAAATCCCTATTATCAAACCCTCCTGCGGCCTTTCTTTAACAACTACGCATTGAACAAAAAGAAAACCGGCTGAATCCTTATAAAAATTCAAGAGCCAAGAATGCAGAAGCATCACCGGCTGGCGCTGATCCTCGGGCTACTGGCCTGGCTGGCCGGTCCCAGCTTGGCGGGCAGCTGCGCGGCGGCGAAGCTCTGCTGCCAGGGCAGGGACTCGGGCTGCGTCATCCAGAAGGCCTCGCCGAACGCGATAATCGAGGGCCCGAGGGACAAGCCCTGCTACTGCGATCACGCCTGCGTCAAGCTCGGGGACTGCTGCGACGACTTCAACGAGACCTGCGCAGGTAATTGGGATCTCGGGGTTATCGTCTTGGCTCGGGACTGGCGCGTCTTTGGCGATGAGTTATAAGGTGGATCGCTGATGTGAGATTGCGGGAGGGTTTTTTTTTTAATTGGGATCGATGTTCTGGTTCGCAATAATTGGATATTGCGCGTTTTTTTGCGGTCTGAAAATTCGTGATGTGAAATGGCTGCGAGAAAGTAGTTTTGAGCAGAAAATTAATATATAATTTATTTATAACTATATATAATTAACAAGATTGTACATGACATTCTAAAATTATATTACATTTGCTTTATTGCAAGGTTTAAAAAAAAAACTTTACATTAATTATTCGAAAAATATATCACCGTCAATAATTAACGGAGCTGAGAGAAAAAGCAAAATAATATATTTAGAATTGCCTGATATAAAATACTTCATTCATATTAAATATATCTGAATGGCTTACTTTATAATCTGAAAAGCTATAAAAAGTTTTATTAAAATCTTGTTACAATCTAAAAAAGGATTATGAAAAATTCCAAATTGCTTATAGGTACAAAATAAGTCTTTATAAATCTCACGGTAATAAAATCCAAAATAATAGTATTATTTCAGTTTAAATTTCTAGAGAAAATCTCCTAGATATGAAGAAATTTTATTTTAGAGATTTTATATATCAAAGTTTTTCTAAATTCTGAAGGAGTCGTAAAAAGTAAGAAGAAAATGTATCTCTACGCGCAAAAAATTGAAACTCGTAAAAAATAAAAATTTTTACACGACTCGTATTGAATTATTTATTTCTTTTATTGCTCGCCCGTTAGTCTGTTTATTTATTTGAAAACGACAAACAAGATAAACATACCAACAGTCCCACAACTGAGTACGTTTTATTTGATTAAAAGCTATAATAAACTGAAAAAAAAAAACATTTTTATTGCATTACCTTCACTCAATTCTGCACACTTCATCGAAATTTTATTAAAAGGAATTCTAAACTGCATCGTATAAAGTGCATTTCGAAGCTCTCTCCATTTTTCTGAAAATTGAAGGAACGTAAAAAAAAACAGTTATTGAATCGATCCACTAAAGATTATATAACAGCGCAAAAAGCTCGTAGTCGAAAATGGCCCTTATACTTCGTACAAATTTTACGCACTTCCGCGAAAAAATATAAAACCCCTCATACCGCGATTCTTAACCGTTTCCCAGGCTTCATAAAATTTTATCAACGTTAAAAAAAGCCGACCGCGAACAGAAAGAAGCAGCCTCCATATTTAATCCTATCGAAAGACGTCTCTTCGAAATCTCCTTAATTAACTCGAAAATACAGAGCGAAACGAAAAAAAAAATACTCGCAACAAAGGGGCGTCGAGAAAAAAAAGCGGCTGTAACTCTATTTTTTCCGGAGGGGGGGGGGGCAAAAAACACGGCCAGTTTATCACTTCGCTCTTCCACCTTTTATTCCTGTTCCTGCGAGTCATGAAAAATGCTTGAATGACGCTATAATGGCTTAAATAAGTATTCCCCCGTCGGCGCCGGGGATTTCCGGGATTTATTCGGCGGGTCCGCGGGGGAAAATTCCGCCGCCGAGCCGGAAAATAGAGAAAAGAGTTTATTTATGGGTCGTCGTCGCGAGCGACCGGACCTCCCCCCGAAGAAAACGCGGATTAGGAACGCGAGGGAGATGTTCGCGTCGTGATTCATAACGCGAGTTTATGGAGATTCGATAGACTCGCCGGCAAAGTTGGAGGGAGATTCGCGGAGAGTCGTGATTCCTGTAAATGTGGTTGTTGCGATTTGTCATCGACGGCGTCGGCGCGCTTTTGTAACAATCGCATTACCGTGAAATAATGCGCCGAGATGCGAATGATTTTCTTATAATAAGGCAGGAGTAAATGTACATGATGTACGATGACTGGAACATTATTTATAACATTTTTTATTTATTATATTTAAATGACGAAACATTCGAGTGTAGTTATTTTTTTTAATTTGAAGTACGTAGTGTACATTTTAATTATAAATATCTTTTTAATACACTTTTTAGGTAGATAGTTTATAAAGTATTTTATTAATCAAACAATTAATTAAAATAATACGATTCATTGAGCGTATTGGTGCGAACGATATATCAACTATGAAAATATAAATGTAATACATTTATTAATAATCTCGTAATTATAACTAATTAGTTAATTAAAGCGTAATTGCAGCATTCCATTTGCAGCGTTCAAACATTATTTTGGAAGGAAAATTGAAAAATCGAGCGTTATAATTATCTGATTGTAAAATTAAGTTTGAAACAGTAAATAAATTCGTCTTTCACCACTGAATTTGCCTAAAAATACTACTAAATGCTTTATTTACAAAATATAAGAGTATATACATGGAGAAATCACTGTCTGGCTGTATGTTGCACTAAAATCGAAGGATAAAGCAACATAAACCCACCTGCATTACACGCCGTAACAAAACTATTACACTTCCTCGTAAACTTTCGGAAATAACCTGTCTTTTTTGAATGTGAACCTAATGACATGCTGTTAAAACTTTATAAACTCTATAAACTTTATTAGGTAGCCGTATTACAAAACCAATATGCTCTGTAATGTAAATTTTCCATTAGTTATTCCCTTAGCGACATATCAGCAGTAGTATTTAGTGGAACAGTGGATACATAACTTTTATCTTTATGCAACGTCGTGGCTTGCAATGCAACTAAGGACACTTTCAAATGATCATTTACATAAAGTTTATATTCTCGAATGAAAACCATAATTTTATATATAAACGTAATAATGAATCTTCACCAATACTTTACTTTGCACAATACTTGTCAGAAAATTTTTCTTTATAATTTACGCAATTTATTACAACTTTTAAAAAGAAAGTTTATTAACGTAATTAATAAACTTTCCGAATTACAACGAAATTCCTTTTGTCGTATTTTCTCAAATTTTAAATTAATTAAAATGTGAAACAAAGCACAGTACAAAACTTGAAATACTCAAAGTACTTTTATAATAAACATGCAGAAATACGATACTGTACGAAATTTACGTTGCATTTTAATGATATTTTATAAAAGGATACTACGAAACTTTTAACAAAAAGATAACATATCATTCCAACATCTTAAACCGGCATTTCGCAAAAATTACTTCAGATTGATAAACAGCCACGGATGTCTCCCCCAAACTACAATTTCCGCATCAAAAGCCGAAAGCTATGCAATATTCGCCAGCAGCGACCTCGTTCCCCGCTCCGGTTTACATCACCTAAAACGAGAGCGAGGAAAAAGGAGGGCCTCTGAAAAAGGTACTTAATGCCCCGCCATGATGTTTTCCCGTGGGTCATCACCTACGGCGGCTCCCATTAACGCCCGACTTTCGGAATAGCGAACTTTCAAAGGGTTGAGCCCGACAGAGAGATCCTTCCTTTTTCTCTCTCGGCCTACGTGAGCCGAATCGAGCGGAAACCGATTAAGCCGCCGAATTCGGATGAAGGAAAAAGCTTATCGCGGTTTCGCCGCCCGGAAAACAAACGCGTCAACAAGTGCTGGAGATAATGGCTCCTTGTTTTTTTTTTTTTTTGCTCGCGGCATTTTTAATGGCGCCGCCTGATTTTGAGATGAATTGTGGGTGGAAAATATTCCTGTGTGAGAAGGTTTGGGATTTACCGGGAAGGCATTCAATTATTCAAAAAGTTTGACGTTTTTTCAGACCTTTTAGAATTTTTTTGAACAACTTTTTCAATAAAGGCTCGCGAAGATGAAAGGATATTTTTCGTGTTTTATTTACGTAGCTTAAATTCTCGTTAAAAAATTCTTTGGAAACTATTTTTTAGTATGTTACTTTATGAAAACATTTTTTAACGTTCCTATGTAAATAAGTACATTATCGTTTTTTTCATTATTTATGTAAACAAAGGAAAAATGCAATTTTTTATTATACGTAACGAAAAAATAATTTTCAAACAAGAATTTAGCCATAAATAATCGATCAAGTAAAATAATGGCAGTAAATTTGAATTTAAAACAAAAACTTTGTTTAAATCTTAAAGAAATAATATAACTGAAACAACTTTTTTCTCACTTTTCTACTTATATTTTCCACTTCCGTCCTCGCAGAAATTTTAATCTCCTAAAATAAAAACTTACTTTATACAAAATGAGCGTCACTCAAAATTTAACTACTGAAATCAGGAGCAAAAATTAAAAGTGCACCGCCCTCCAAGAATGTTTCCACGACGTATCTAAAAAAACAGTTCCCGCAAACTGAAATTAATCCCCGAACTGCGCCTCGAAAAACGGCTCCCTCAACAATCCCGCAATCTTCAAGCCTCTTTAATCAAAAAGCACCTCTCCAGCGGGGGAATTTCGATCCCCCTTTCCCGACGCGAGACGCTAAAAAAGCTCGCGTTCGCGCACACACACGTCCCGACGTCTCTCGCTGAATTCGCTCAAAACTTTATCGTCTGTAAATTAGCGCTCGCGCGACAAAGCCTTATCAAGAGGGCTTCGAGTGGCGCGTTGTTTCCGCCGCGTGACTCGGCGCAAATCGACCTCCTCCGTCCCTCCCCGCGGGTAATTAGCAATCGCCGTGCTCGTCGAGCGCGGCGCTCATAAAGCCGAGTGGAGCGCGGAAATTAATGGTCGAGGGATTTTTCGCGCCCTTTTTTTTTTGCGCGCGGTGCCGCGGCGGATGGATGCCGGGCAGAGATGCGAGCTAATCGCGGAGCTTTCCACTCCGCCTGATTAAGGCGGGAGTGAGGTGCTTTAAAAGGGATTGTTTGTCGGTTGATTGGGAGATTGCTTTGTTTCTTGGGAGGAGGAGGTGGTTTACTTGGAAATTGCGTTAAGGGGAAAGGTCGATTTGGCGAGGCTCGCAAGGTGGACAGAGTGGCGGAGAAAGCTTCCAAGTAATTTTTCGCAGAAACGAATGGAATTGCGTGGGCAGATTTTGCGTAGAAATTAAAATAAATTTTTGTAAATAACAATGAGAAATGCAAACTAGTATTCAAATTTTTTATAAAGCTACTACGATTGTAATTAATTAAAATATTATTCGGTATTTTGTTAGGAATAACGATGAATCGTTAATTAACGAATGTTACAAACAAACATTTGCACTACTTGTAACGTACCTTTAAATAAAAATGATTCTACACCAAACATTTATTTTACAATAAAAACCATTGCATTTACATACTATTTTACGTTACCAGAGTGAATTGAACAACTGGCTACATCGCAAATTGGAAAGTTATTGATATTCATTTTTTGCTCTAATAGATTGGCAACAATTCCATTTATATTTTGGATCAATTGCATCTCTTGAAAACGTATGCGTCTGCATTGTGTTTACGCTTGAGCGCGAGAAAATAGGTTAAAAAGTGCATTGTTGAAATGAAAAACAGATTAAGCTTTTACTGGATTAAAATATGAATTTATGCGTTTGAATGAAGTTACTACTCTTTTTTACATAAAATTCAATACATCATCATATGAAAATAGAAATCTTTACAAATAAACAAAAATGAATAGTTTAGAAACTTTATAAAACGTAAACTTTTTTTCGTAAAATAATATATTTGAAAAAGTTTAGTTAATCATAAAAAACAGTGAAAATTACATTTTATCGTATTTTCTAAAATAAAATATAAGTGATATAGTTACTAGTAAGCTTTGTTGACTATATTCTAATGAATTTTAAAATACGAAGCCATTGACTAATGTTTATATTTATTTTTAAGTTTAAAAATTATATTAAATAAATAGTGTTTATTCGAACTGAAAAACTTATTTTAATAAACAAACGGCGCAGCTCGCTATTAATATTCACTAACCTCGACATTTCGTAATCTCACAGAAGCATCGGAAGCTCCGTTTATTAACCCTCAAATAGCACTACATCCTCATAGAACTACTTCATAAGTCCGCCTTCCGTCTCGGCGGTTCGAGCTCTAAAGCACACAAACACAAAAGCCCGCCTGGCAAACTTATTAAAAAGATTTTTTAATCGTTATTAAAAATCTCGGCGCGTCGAGACCGCAGATTCAATTACGCGGCTTTCCCTCTAGAAAAAAAAAGAAAAACTGTTAACACCGAGACCTCTGCATCGATTTTCCCTTCAGAATTTGATGAGCGCGTAACGGGCTCCCTAAAGATGTTTCGCATAACGTTTGTTCTTCCCTTATAGTATCGATAACTTCCATCTTCTCGATTTATATTCATTCAGCTTTTTTACACCGACGTCGTTAAACGACTCGCACGAATTAGTTTTTTTTTTTTTTTTTTTTTTTTTAATAAAGCGCCGTCTGTCGTAAAGCGCAGTGGATAAAAGTATAATTTTTTTTAGCGGCTCTTGGGAAAAAGGTAAGCTCGCACCGGATAGGCAAATATATTGCGATATTCCTGGTAACGCGGCGGACGAAACGAGCGCGGAAAACTGTGTTTGACGTGGTTTTTATGGAGGACTTTATTTTTCTTGTTTTTTTTAATTAAAGAGATGGGAACGAATAATTTTGAAAAACGTTTGTAAAGCAAGCGGGGGCGCGTCACTTTTTGTAATTTCGTAAATAAAGTGAAGTACGACGCCGCCGTCCATTTTAATTTATATCCAGTAATAAAACGGGGAAAAACGAAAATTGAAATGTTTTTTTGTGTATCTCTTCTTGCGCGTGTGGTTATTAAAATAATTGCATTATTTATAAGCAGAAATTTCAAATTTAGAAAAGAATTTTAAGCCAGCGTAGCTTTATAATGCTCAAATAGCCATTTTACACACCTTTTTAGACTGCATAAAAAATTTGTTGAAAGCTAGTGCATCTCCAAACTTGACATTTGCTTTCCACATTTGAATCATTGCATAATTCAACATTATCAACCGGTCTGCCATCACATACCAGGGCCAATTCCCACTACATCCAAACGTCCCTTTCAAAGAACATCCTTCACCGCCAATGCATGCCCTCTCTAACTAATTCAGCAGTCCCCAAAAATTCCCACGGCGCCTCTCCCGATGCACTCTTGCCTACTAAAAAGCCCGCAACAAGCCTCTCTCTCGGGCAACAATCGTGCAGCTCCTGAATTTTTCACGCCTCCACCTTCCAGTGTCGGACTGCAGCGTCAGCGACTGGAGCCAGTGGTCCGAGTGCGACAACAAGTGCGGCCTCGGCCGTCAGAGCAGGAGCCGCTTCGTCGTCAGGCCGGAGCGCAACGGCGGCAAGCCCTGCCCCGAGACCCGGCAGTCTCTCGCCTGCGAGAATTACGACGCCTGCCGTCGACGCGCCCGTCACTTCCAAGTCGAAGGTACGTGTGCACGCCGCGGCTTTATCGAGCCAACCGCCGCCCGATGAATTCTTTATTTCCGCCGGGATGTGGGACGCGGAGAGAGAGAGATACTGCTGAGTATATATACGGCGAGGGAGATTAAGAGCGAGCTGGTTCGAGGCGAATTTCACGGCTCGGAGATTATGCTGGTGTCCGATGCTCGACTGATATAATTCGCATCGCCAATTGGGTTTTACGTTTTTGGACGAAGGTTCGAAAAACTTTAAAAACGCGTTTCGATAGTCAGCACGAGAAGAGCGTAATTTCTTTCTTGAAATTCAAAATTGATCTTCTCGGTAAATGTGAACAATAATTTTAGATTCAAGAGAAAAATAGTTTTCCATCGGGATTTCTCAATTTATCTTCACAAATTAACTGAATTCCGCTTAATAAACTGCCGTGAATATGTATTCGTAAAAAATAAATCAAACTGTCAATAGCAATAACGTGGCATAAAAATAACAAAAATTTTATCAATAGAATAATCCTATTTTCGCGCAGAAAACAGCATAAAAGTTCAATCCCCCTATAAAGATCGAAAGAAAGACCGAAGCGGCGTTTCCTGAAAACTTTTTACTGTGCCATGTAAATATTTAAACAACAAGGCGAAGCCACACACTTGCATAAAATTCTCAGCAGCCCCCTTCGTCAGTTGCCGTTCGCTCGGCGGAGCTGAAAAAATAAAAACTCTGCTGAATAAATAAAAAATTAACCGTAAGCTCATTCGACCTCCCCCCGTCGGCGCGTATATAGTGCGGTTAAACGGTTTAAAATTTAAAGAAAAGAGCGACGGCTTCCTGCAATAATTATTTAGCTGCTTTTTGCGGGGGCTAAACAGAATTTCAGAAAAATTAATGGCACGTGGAAATAAGTAAAGTAAATCTCAAATATTGTATTTGCTCGGGTGAGTCTAAAGTAATCTGCTTTTACTTTTTCATTATGTAAGGAAGTACTGAATTATGCCGAGATTAAAGAGCAAAAATTCATTACCTTATTTAGCCGTGAAATAAATTTTTAGAATTTCATAGAGTTTAATTCTATCAACTTAGTCAGAAATCGGGGCGGCGCTACTTTATAACACTTACTTCTCGCTCAAAACTTTAAGAGCTGCGCTAATTGAGTCAAAATGTAGCTAATGACCCGTTTGAACTTTCAGAAGCTGAATTAAAACCCATTGAGTCGCACTCTTTCGTTCTCCCCGAATTCACAAAAACCCCGTCATTACGACGATAGTCGCAGCGATTCGGCACCGTTTCGAGCAACAAAAATTTAGCCCCTTGCCCGCTGGAAGCGAAGCAACAGGCAAACTGATTTAATTAACGCGCGAGGGAATAAAATATTTCTGCTGAAAAAAAAGAAGGGGGTCGGGGGTCCGAAGCGCAAAAGTTAGCAGCGCCAAAGTCAATTTCGAATGCAGCTGCTGCTCTCTCTCTCTCTCTCTCTCTCTCTCTCTCTCTGTGAGTGTAACTAAAACTTTGCCGCTCGGCCTCTCGCAGCAGCATCCAATTAATTACGCAAACCTTGTAATGCGAGGCCTAAAATTTTCCAGAGACGAGCTTTTCCCCGGCGGAGGCAACTTCGGACTCGAACTTCGCTTCGCAAGTTACTAAGGGGTAAGTTCACTTTCTCTCCGTCTCTCTCTTCTCTTGCTCGGCTGCGTTTGCCGCGAGAGTCTTTTTCTGGCGCCGCGCGTTAATGAATTAAATGATTGATCGAAGGTTTCGAATACGCGGGGAAAGGTGAGTAATTGTTTGATTGTCCGTTAGCGATCGCTGTGATGCGGAGTTGTACTTTTTTTGAAGATAATTAGACTAGTCAATTTTGTTTTACTGACTTATTCAGAGAAATATATTTCTATAATGCGAAACCTAATTTGGTTGGTTTAGCGGCATATTAAATTTATTGCTACTTCAGCAGACAATAAAAAGCTTTCGTACGTGTCGTTAACGTTGAGGTAATTTTGAATATTTTGCACACTTTTAATAACCGCTTTATAAGAAGCTCAAACGTCAAATCAAATAATTCAAACATTATTCAACCTCGAATTCAACTAAGCTCCTCGACACTTACGAATCAATTCATGCGCACTACAAATTCCCAACAATAATATCCCGAAATACCGATCATTTACCATAAACCCAATGATTACAGTTGTCGAAAAAAAAAAAATCGATTGGCACTTAGTATGGTAAATAAACGGCTCGGCGACGGCACGAAGCACCGGTCTATTTAACCAACATAATGTTGTAGACACGCAATCGCCTAGTATCGGACGATTTACAAACCAGTAATACCTTCCCCCCGTCCGCGCCGCCTAAGCCTCCGAGCATACATATATGTATAAAGGAAATCTCGACGTAACAACTTTGCAGCGCGGCAGTGTGTATATGCCGGGGCCAAAACAATACCGCATTGTCCCAACTTCGATTCCGCATTTAATGGATTTCTACGTGACATAACAGCACCTACCCGACACTTGCAACACTGCCGATTCATTAACAGTAGGTTAAGCAAACACGAGGCTCAGCCTCGGATCTGGCCGGGAAAGGCTGTTTGGTCAACTTCTTTTCTGTTTACGGAAGATCTCGCGATTTTCATCGCTTTGCGGCTTTGACATCGGGATTTCGTACAATATTGGACACCTCTCGGATCACAATTGATTCCCCGAAACAAAATTTTCGCGCGCTCGATTCGAAGGAAAAATCGTAATTCCGCTCGAAATCACAGACGAAAGCTCCCTTGAAAACGCATCGCCACCCGAGACTCAAAAATCCCCCGTAATCGCCCTAAACTCAACAAAGCCCTCCGGCGAAATCCGGCGACTGCGAGCTTATATACCGCGCCGGACAGCCGTCGTCGTCGTCGCGGCGCCTCGTCGCCTCTTGCCCCCTCATCGGTCGCTAAGCACTCCGGGAACTTTGCCCGGGCCGGGCAAGTTCGCGTTTGACTTTGCGCTCGCGCTCGCACGCGAAATTTCGCGGGATTCCCGCGGATTAGGCTGTCCCTCGCGTTTCCCGCCCGGCGAAATCCGTCTTGAAGCTCCGTGCGTGTGCTCGGCCAATTACGAGGACTCGCGCGACGACGCTCCTCGAGCTAATCGCGACGCCTCTCGTTAATGAGCTACGCGGAGAGGACTCTGTTTGTTATGTTTTTTTATAGTCGGGATTGTGGACGAGGTTGATGCGGGGAGGGTCTGTTAATGAGGAGGAATAATTGTTGGAAGTTTGAAGCCTCGGTGAAAGAACAAAATAATAATAAGTAGTTGTATATAATACTTGCTGTATAGATTTTTTTTAATTAGCTGTTACGTTGCGAATGTTACGTATTATAAATATCTTATTTTACAGTAATTATATTAATACAATGCACGGATAAAATATAACTATATTTATCAAAGCTTTATATATAAAATAATTTTCAATCATAATAAATTAATCAATATAACATTAATAACTCTTATTTAAATAGCGAACCCGAGACGTATTTAATAGATAAATTTAAATTTCTAAAAAAAGTAGGTCGTCTTGATCTATATTTTACGTTGTAGATAAAGTGTTCTTGAAGCAAATTTTATGAAGCCACTTACTTAGTCATCACTAATTTTAAATTGAAGCTACTTCACTTTGTATTATTATTATAAAGTAACTCTTAATGCGTATAATATAGTGCAAAATAAGTATTTTTTTTTAAATTATTAAAAACTAATAGAGAGACTTATTTTTCAAAGTGTTTACGATCCTCGCGTATTCAAGAAGCATTGAAAATTTCGAGAATAAAATCAGTTTCTAACGTCCTCCCGTAAAAGAGCCTGCACCAAAAAGCATAAAAACAACAAAGAATCTATCGAAACAACAGTTCCTCCGTCTTGTTACGATCCTCCGTAAGAATAAAAACATCGTCTCCCCGGCAGTTTTCAAGCGTGAAACCAACAATATAAACTATACACACCCACACGTACGCGGCGGAGCTCAAAATTCAAACTCTCGCAAACTTTAGCCGTGAAAAAAGCAGCGGAAACTTTCCGCTCGCGAGCGGAGAGAGAGAGAGGAAAACTCGCGGGAGCGCGAAACGATACCCAGACAATATCACCCCCCGAAACTGTAGTCTCGCGCGCTGCACTTTTTCCGATTCGACGCGCTTCGCGCTTATCCTCTCCAGCCGCGCTTCTGTAACAATCGCCCGCCCGTAATAAGACACGAGTAATGCGCCGTAAATGATGCAGCCTTGCGCGCGAATATAATGGGGTCGCGATCGATGGAAAAACCAAGTTGAATTGTTCGGGGAATGACTGTAGGCGTTCGAGTTGAAGGTTTATTATATAGTTCGAGATGCTTCTTTTTTTTGGGGGGGAGGGAGGAGCGGCAGAAGTTTGACGCACTTTGAGAAAGTGGAGTAAGGCTTGCATTTTGTGAGGAAGTGTTGTTTCAGAAGTACGAAAATTTAGGTTAGAACTTTTCGTACGTTTGTTTTCAAGAATTTCGAGTTTTCGCGGATCCGTAGATCTTTGGAGTTCTTATGCTTTTCTGATGGATAGATTAATAAATTTTACAGCATTTTTTAATCTCTTGAAAAATCCAAAAGAAGTTTTTGTCCTCTCCGCTAATTCTTCCGAAAGTTTATTATTTAGCTTACAGTTTTTATTAACATTTTATGAAGTAAAGGGTATATGTAGAAATACTGTACTTTATTTATTCAAGACTTAGCGAAAATGATAGTTCGATACATAAATCGCAAAAGACATAAAACTTTACACCTGACTTATAAAACTCAAAAATAAATCTGTTTGCTCATTAGTTTATAATGAAGGACGTATCGACCAATGAAAATACCATTTACAATGTATTATTTGATTTGCTGTTTATTAACGCGTCAAGAACGTTAATATTGAACCCCATTAATACTTCCGCGAAACTTCCATTTCAAATAATTTATACTCAAACACTCATTTCCAATATTCCCTAACGAACGGACATTCCAGAAAGTTTAAAAACTCCCGCAAAATGTAACATGGAAACGCTTCCATTTCGCGCGTATCTCCGCACACGACGAGCTTTCAGCGCAATGCAGGCAGAAAATCCTCGCAGGCGAGCGTCACGCCCGACTTTTCGCGAAAATATTGTCGTGTCTTTCAGCTCCAGAAATAAAACGCATCGCCTCGCATTCAATGAGCCTCGGCCCGAAAAACTCCCGTCCGCATAATTCAGGAATTTTTCGTTATACGCCGCGCCGCGCCGCTGAGTTTCATCGCGCCAAAAAACCGGCTTTGTCCCCGCTGCTTAAGAGAATATTCTTTCTAGTTTTCCAGAGGCTCCAATTAAAAGCGGCTTTAATATTCGAGGGATGAATTTCGACGGGTAAAGAGTTCCCGAGCGCGATGAAAAACTTTTATTGCTCGGCTCGGCGAGTATAACTGAGCTCCTCTCCGCGAGTGAGAGACGTATTTGTGCATCGCGTCTTGATTCGGCGAAACTTTAGACTTGGCTTGAGTTTAATTTGCCTGCTGGCTTTTGTTGCGCGTGTTTGCTCGCCATAAGTATGAGAGATATAAATGCTGGCATGTGTTCCAATTGAATTAGAAACTCTCTACTAATTTAGTTTTAAGGGGTTAGGTATATTAGAATTTCTTTTCACGCAAATTGCTTTCCACGGGGCTTCCGTTGATGAAGAAGGTGGCCATTATGATCCTGGAGTGGACGACTCAACATAAGTTGAAAACAAAAATTTAAATCAATATAAATCGTACTCAAAACTTTTTTTTCGAAACGACATTTTCACCTTTTTTTTTTTTGTTTTTTTGAACCTCTGGGAGATCGGTTACAGTCGCGTCATTTGTGGCCACTTTTGCTTTAAAAAATGTTTAAAACTTCTTCAAAATAGTTTGTTATTAAATAATAAAACCGTTCAACACAAAAAATTCCCAAAGAAAGCGTTTTTTCTCCTCTTCTAAGTGTACCTAACCCCTTAATATAATACTACTGAAAAACTTTATGTTTGCGCACGGCTTATGAAACACGAACAAATGCTAGAATTATGCTAATTATTATAATTTACTGTGTATAGTTTATTTAAAACTGCGTTAAAATGTTTGTAAAGTTACACATATTTATTTATCAATCAAATTCTACTGCTTAAGCCTTATTCTTAATTAAAAAAAAAAAAAATGTGTACCCGAAGAAACTCAATGCAATACCCAAACAGCAGTGCAGCGCGAGCAGCATTAATCACACCCCTAAAACGTAACACACGCCTCTCACCCTGCCACATTCATCAGCCCACATACGGGTCACCCCAGATTTAAAGCCCTTCAAAGCAGGCCCCGTTGCGCCAGGCCTCCGCCTTAAAACGCGCGTCAGGTAAATCACGGGGGGGTGGCGCTTATAAATCTTGCCGGGGCGCATAATTACCGGGGCGATAACGCGGCCGCGACTAACACCTCGCGCGCGCGCGCGCATCTGGCCCTCCGCTTCATAATCGTAAACGTCGGCGAGCGGCCGCGTATCGTCCGGGGAATTGCGGGGCCGATCGACGCACCGCTTGATTAGTCGGATGGGGCTCCCGGGCTTTGCGGCCCGCAGCTGCACCGAGAGCAGGCCGGTACACTGCCGAGCTGATTAATAGGGGTAAGATGCGCGAAGGTGGGCCGAGTGTTTTTTTTTTGAGGGGCGACGAGACGCGGATTCCTTGCTTTCGTCGAGTGGGTTTCTTTAGTTTAAGTCGTTCTGGAGGGTGGTTTTAAAATGCAAATAAGGGGTTTAACATTCATTGCAGGAAAGAGTACTTTGAATGAGTCTTTTAAATATTTATTCGAGTTCTTATTGAGGTATGCTACTATTGTTTAAGAAGCACTTGATTTACATAAACCTAACACAATACATTTGACAATGATTATGAGATACTGAAAAGCTAACAACCAAATTCCATCCCCTCCTTTCTTGGGCCCTCTAACAAACGCAATTATATAACTCTCGGATTCGAAATTTGTTGCAGGCATTGTGCAGCCTTCACAATATTGCGAGTCTCCCGAGGCTGCTGGCGAGGACGGGGCTCCTTTCACGCAGGTAGGTTGCACCGGCATTACGTTCCGCCGGCGAGTCCCGCCGCTAATGCAGAAGTGTCACGAATTTCCACAATTTCGCATTCGCGATGGGGGAAAATGGAAATGAAAGAGCATAAAGATGCCGGAAGTAAAGCCGGGTAAAGCACTTTCATTCAGAAAGGAAATTCACCCCTCCCCTCTCTCCCTCCCTGGATTGAACAATTTCCAGATTTGGTTAATGGAAATATTTATACGACTGAGAACAATGAATTTTGCATTTTCTTATATCGTACATACACTTTTTCGTTGATGGTTTGTGCGTGCGAGCAATCTTTACCGGAGAGTGAAAAATTAACGCGGCTGTGCGGTCTTACGTGCTTCTTCGAAGCGATAATTAATCTTTGGCTCAGATTAAGAAGATTAATTGGATTAATTCCGGAGAAAAATGCCGGGTATTTGTTTATTTTGCAAACGCTATTCTTCTTTCAAAATAATCCTTGATACCAACAATAATAAATCCCAGCTTTTAAATGATTTAATATTCCTAACACATGCAAATGACTAGCATAAATAATGAACATATTACGAACGTTACCGTGCGCAAATCCCTATTCACTTAAATTACCTAATTACTGATGCAGCAAATTTCGCAGAACAGCCCCGAATAAAACTCGGTCTCCATTTCCCTCGCAGTCCATCCGCGCGATCTTAACCATTCGCGCTCCATAAAGCATCCCGGCCCTCGCGAAGTGATGGCTCCCGCTAAACCGGGCCCGACGCCCTGTCCGCCTCTCGCGCGACAGATTACTTTTCATTACTTCGGGGCGCGTCTTGCTTTATCGCGCGTCTGCCGCACTGTAAACCCGGCCGTTCTCGTTATATTAACGCTTAGCCTCGCGCGACAAAAGCTCGCCCGGCGGATTTGTCGTCCACCTGCGCGTAATTACGCTCTCTACCTCCCCCCCTACGCCTGAAATTCCTGCAACGACGACGGTGAGTTTACGAGCTCGAGCGGCACTTATCGACTAGGGCCGCGGATTTGCATGTAAGCTCTCGTGTAGCTTCTTCGAAGAGAGAGAGAGAGAGAGAGAGAGCTTTAATGCTCGTCACTAGCCCCTGGGACGGGAGAGAGAAAATTACGAGGGAGATGGAAATGCGTCCGAGGAGGAATACGAAAGACGATTGCTGCTGGGGGGAGTAGCGCTGGAACTTTATTTGTTGGAGTTTTGGAAATCGGTTAAGAAGACTTTGAAAGAGGAATTTTCTTCGAGCTTTTTGCCGGTTGATATATTTTAGGATTATTTTTAATTTACTTTTTATGTATGAAAAAATACTTATTTTTTTTTTTATAGTTGTTCAATTTGGCTAAATTGAAAACATTTTTATCTCGATTTTAAACAAATTTATTTGAATATTACATTGTGTTAGAATATTTTAAAGTCTTCAATCATATTGACAGAAATTATTAATTATTATAATGCTGTGACATAATCGGTTATTAATTTCTCAAAATATTAGTTTGGATTATCAAACTCACATCATTGACAAGCATAAATTCATGATTTTAGTTGCGCAATAAATATCCCCTTTATTGACATACTAATTAAAATTTTACTTTTAAAAGATTAGTTTTTATGACTTTTTTTTAAATAGGCAAACTTTTTAGTAATTTTAAGAAAATTATTATGTATTCTGTATCATCTTTCAATAAAGACCAAACATCTTAAGGCCGATCATATACGAGCAATAATTTTAGACATTACAGCTCAATAAAATCCAAATAACCCATAAATATCTCATCCCAGCAAGCCGTAAATCATCGCAGCAATTCTTACTAATCCCCATACATTACAGCGCACTCCCTGGTCGCCGGCTCTCGCATCTGCCTGCTCTTGGAAGACTCTTCCAGCCCGCAGGTGGACAGGCGGTACGCGAGTCTGGCGGGCATCGGCAGCTGGGAGTTGGTGAACTCGGCGAGGCTAAAGCACTGCCACGGCAAATGGATCGCCGAGCCCCAGCAGCCCGCCTGGCACAACTGCAGCGCCCTGGCCTGTCGTGATCGACCGGTACTCGCTTTTCTTTAGTGCCGGAACATTCGGAGCATTCGTACTGCTGAGTGCCGGAGGAAAGATTCGCTGGATTTCATGGCTGGGGTATCCAATGCAGGTCTGACAATCGGAGGGAAGGGAGGTACCTCGCTGGGTGGTGGGGGAAGGTGGAGCGCGTGTGAGAAATGAAAATATATTTCAAGTACTCGGTTCTTATAATAAAGTGTATATTACAGATTGATATTTGTCAATAAATGGTGAAAAAAAATTTTAATTTTGCGTTTTAACTCATTGACCCCCAACCTCGGATCATTTTAATCATTAGCGTTCAAATCATTTAAAATCATGTAAAGACTGTAGAATTAGATTACATTATCACTTATATCATGATATTACGTGATTCTTTTTTTTACATAGTGAATGTATGTAAAAAAGAAGTAAGACATCACGAAGTTATAAAAATGACATTTTGTAAAATCCCTTTCACAGTGAATTTTGCACCTCATTTACCCCTTTTTCTTTCTTAACAACTTCGAATAATAGTTATAATACTTTCAGCCACGTGCCCCAACTACGCTAAGACTTCTTTAAAGACAGAGGGATTGAAAAACTTTCTGAAGAAATGAAGTTTTAAATCATTATTCTTCTAGAAAAGAATAGTAATATTTATAGAATCACTAGATTTCTTTTTAATTGTTTTCTGTTTTCTTTTTCATTTTAACATTACTTTAAAAATGGCAAGTAAAAAAGCCGATTAAAACGCATAAGGTAAGTTATTAAAAATTTTATTTATAATTAATCTTTTAAATAGTAGTAATAATAAATTTTACTATATAAAAGAAGGCCGAGAAAACATTTTGTAACCCGCTTTAATTTATTGCATTAAAATAACAGAGCATGACTAAAGGCAGTAAACAGATTTGAATCATTCAGTAACAATAATTATTCGGTTACGTCTATTAATCAACAATAATGGCAGATAATGGGTAATGAGAACTATTGAAACGCATTTATATTCTATGCACGTAGATAACCTGCGAGTAATACCCATTATCCAATGCATACAAATTGAATTATATACACAACAAACTCAAATAATAAACGAAATAGCCAACATATTTACTTCCAAAACCAGGAATTCTATTTCGTGCAACCATAGATTACAGATGAAGATTGTCCTTGAACAGTGTGAATAGCCCTCGAGCGTTAGTCAACAGTTCTTTGTGCATAACAAATGATGCTCTGAGTGATCATGTAGTCAGTTTCAACAGTATGTATATATATATATCTGTCACGTGTGCATTCTGTCTGTATACACATGTATGTATATATCTATATGGATAGTGATGTGAATTTGAATGCTGGTAACAATGTGAGGGCAGCTTACATTGATTGATGATTTATGAGTCTATACATTTGTTTTTGTCACGGGTGCGCCGATGCTTTGTTTCGAGCGGATTGACGTGGAATAGAAATTAGTCATTTTTTTGAAATTATACAGCTTTCGTTGAAGTCATGGGGAAATCTGAGGTATTTTAAAAGAATGTGTAATATTTACTATTGACAGTGTTTTGAAATATTAATTTTTTAATTTAAAAAGAATAAGATAAGAATATTTATATAAAATAATACTTATTCAAGTAGATTCATTCGTATATACAATTTTCTATTAACAAATTTATAGGATCGATTACAAAAAACGGAGGAAACGCTCCTACAGCATAAAGTAGTGCCGATCATTATCGCTAGTCAGCTACGCGTACCTGTTAGTAAAGAACTAGGCCTGCGAGCCTTAGTACATTGACTTGCTGCTAGGTGGCGTCCGGCCACCCACAAGAGACGTGTCTTATAGAAAGATTTCGGATTCGGGCATGTGTCGAACATAATTTAAAGCATGGCTTTCGTATGAGCAAATGGAATATTTTTTTCAGGCTGATTTTATTATGTACTCGACTAACATGCTGGTTTAAGCCATTTCGCGTTTTAAAATTACTTGACTATCCACGATTGATTTCACTACTTTCTTATGTTTGATTGTCAGTGTATTTCAATCACTTCAAACATTATTTAAACAATATTAACACGTTAACCGACAATATTGACAATATTAACCGACTGGATTGTAATTAAAGTTCATAATTTTATTAAATAAGATAAAAAAAACCGCTGCCAATTCATTGGCACTTAGCTTCCTCCTAAATAATTTATCGTTCCAATATTATAGTCGAGATTCATTAAAAACAATCGATTTTAACAACTAAATTATTTATTTTTGTATCATTTTATTTTTATATTTCTATTTTAGAATTTAATGAAAAGTAAACAAAATTTAAATAAAAATTTTATTATGAGAATATTTAGTCGTAAAAACAGAATTTTTTGAAGTATATGCGCAAAGCTCGATTTGGAGCAAACTTGTTTAAAAATGTATGCAGTTATTTAAAAAAAATTTTTTAATTTTAAAATTGTTGGTTTATTTAAGGAATTTAAGATACTTTATTCTTTAAATAAACCAATATTTTTTCTAAATTTTAATTCCCTCTTATAGTTATCTGTTGCTAATTTTGATATAAGAGGAGAAAAAATTAGAATGCGCCATCAAGCGGCACGAAGGCGAATTAATTTATTTTTCTTTTGTCTCTTGTGCTAATTATTGAAAGTGTAACTGTGCGTTCGATTAACACTAGTTTGATGGTACTTAATGTTTTTAAGATTTGAAAGGGGTAAGCTGACATTGAAATGAGTTCATTATAAGCTGTACTTATATAATGACTTATTGTTGTTGAGATATTAGCACTTAAAAAAAAAACACTTAGCGACATCTAGTTGGTCTTATTTTGTAAATAATTTATTTATCTCCAACTCGTCCATTGACGATTTTTGTCCATCTCCCTTCAGAGAGACGCTGTAAAAATAAAATTAAAAAAGTGCTTTATTTTTGCCATTGAACAAAACTTGCTACCAGAGTTGAGATTTCGGATAAGTGGTCCCATATTGGGGGCTGTCTAAGGAAGCTATTAAAAAAAAAAATGCCTACATGTCAAAATGCGCCAAAAAATGCTATTTCGACTGGACTATTTTGCGATTGGTGGCAGCAATTCGCAATTCTTATTCCTGATTGGTGGAAATTTCATGATTTATGAGAAAGATCCATGACTCAATATTCAAACTGAAGTTTTTTAAAAATGTTTTGCAGTTTTTATTAATTTATTCCACTTCTCCCACTTATGGTGCCATTTATAATTTAATTTAATAACTGCCTAAAACTATATTCATTAATCTGCATTAATATTAATGAAGGCATGTCGAACTAAACAAAAAATTGTTCTTTTTAAAAAATTTAATGCATATTATACGAAGGGATTACAAGCTTCAGCTTGTCCTCTGAAACCGCTTTAAAATATCAAGGGCCATATTGCGCGCATTCGTTTCATCCGTCGCGCAATATGTACCCATTTATAACATTTTTCAAAAGGTTCGTCGACGTCGAAGAATTCAAAATTCAAATAAAGCGAAGACCACAAGCTTTCCATCAAATCCTTCTACATCCTCTTTTAGTCTCATAAACCGACAGCAAAAAAGCAAAGTAAGCTCTACCTTTTCTTCCCGCGCTTTTATATGTCCTCGTTCGTATTGTTCTCCCAACAAACTGTTTGTCGAGCTTTAAAGCTTCGGAAAGAACGGAGCGATAATTCGCAGGGCAGATTCATTTGCATTATCGCGCAGCTGAATAAGTGATCGTCGCCGGAACGCGTCTTGAAAGGCTCGGCTTGAATAATTTACGGCCCGGGAGTAAAAATCGAACCCTCGGAGGTTCTTTTCGTCCGATAGAGAGGGAAGAGGGCGCATCCCGCTCGTCGTTAATTCACGAAGCTCTAAATCCTTGCGTAAATTTGATTCGCTGACCAGGAGTTTAACTCCGACGAGAGATTTATCGCGCAACTGCTTATCCTCTCGCTATCTTTTGCAAACGAGGCGTAAATTCGCAGGAGAGTGCGAGCCAACCTTTAAAGCGAACGGCGATTTAGCATTGGGAGGAATGCAATGAACGCGGTTTTCGATTATTACACTGAAGGAGCGGTTTTTAAAATTAATTTAGAGCTGAAAGAACTGCTGGAATTTAGTTTAGTAAGGGGTGATTTATATTATTGTGTGGCATTGATGCTTTTATCGTGCAATAGAGTAATTGGAATATTTTTCGCTGCCTTAATGACATGTATTCTTTTCTTTTCAAACTCTTTTTAGAGCTTATTAAAGTATTGGTTGATTTTTGAAACTTAATATACATTTATTTTATATTTTAAAATTACATTTTTTTATGAATATTAAGTTTTTAATTTAAAAAAGACATGTATTTGCTTTAATTTTCATGTGCATTTTAATATTAATTTTGAAAATTAATATTTTAAATTATTTGACGGGAAATAGCGTCAGCATTTATCGTAAGAAAATGATATGAATATATTAACAAAATTGTAATAAAAAAATTTGTTTATACATATTTGCATAAAAAGTATACAAAATTTATAATACAATCTTTTTAATCGAATTACCACAGTAAATTATTTTATAAATTATAGACTGTATACACATTTTATAGTACAATATAATCTACTAAGCCACGCTATTGCATAAAAATAAGAAACTTTACAATATTTCTAGCATACATTAACTAAAAAGTCTTTCATTTCCACAAAATCTTTGTCTATTCAATTCCCAAAAGTCCGAAAATGTCACGACCACGACTTCCAAGGTCCCTTAAAAAGCTTCGCTTTATTTAATGCACCGGCAGTACTTAGGCCATTACTCCCGAAACATTATCGCATTTCCAGCACTCGGCGTCGAAAACAGGAAAAGACTCAGCAGCTCGGGCGAAATGCACTTTTCGCGAGAGGTCACTCACCAGTCCCTGCACTCACAATCGTAATTTCGGCCGGCCGCAAAGGTATATACGCCGAGCAAAAAGGGGAGAGCAGAAAACCACGAGTCGGAGCGCGTATAAATTCTGGCGGGAGCGCAGCTAAGTCATCACTCGGAGTCGTTCGATCGACGACGATTGAACAGCCAAGTTGGGTAAATTGAAGCTTTCGAGTCGCGAAGGTAGAGGAGCTCTGTCGAGATGGAGAAGAACCTCCTGCTTTTGTTCGACCGGCCCCACGAGCCCATTTACGTGCCAAAAGGGGATCAAAGGATCAGTTTGGAAATCCCGCCAAATTATTTGGTAATGGGATTTGTTTTGTATATACATATTGATTTCATTCGATACTTTTAATTTATTCAGATGGTGTAAAGTGAATTTTAAATAAAAAAATTGTTTTGCTGTCGAATCATACATTGACGTAATAATAAAAATTTTATTTCGGTAAACGCTGTTTTTATTGCATTACTTTAAAAAAAAATGTGACCCTACAGCTATAAATACGTCGATTTAATGTTTGTCATAAAAGTATTTATTTTTGAGTTTAATAATAATGTTAACATCAATGTATTTTATTATACATTTTTTACCATATTTAAAACTTTCCGTGAGGCATAAGTAACAAATGCAGACTTAAATTGTAAAGACACACTTTAATTACTATCTTATATCAGATATAATATTTATTTATATAAATAAATATTTCTATTTCACCATAATCAAAGATATACGTATACAAAAATTTTAATTAATTTAATATACAGAAACCAAATATACACTAAATGTGCAATAGATCTGAGAAATAAATTCTAATCGCCGACGAAAAGAACTTAATCCTAATTTAGTGCGTTTCATTATTTCCCCGCAGCCAGAAAAATACCAGGCATTGGCCCAGAGGATCCTGGATCGCTTCGGCAATGAGTCCCTATCGTCGGTTCCCATAAAACAAGTCGCCATCCCCGACTTGAGCGTGCCACTGGCACTTAGCCGTCGGGATAATTTCTCGCTATTCATTTCCTCGCATCGAAAAATGGCCGCTCACCTCACTAATCTCTTCATGGGTATGCAATTATTGGACACTTTATTTAATTACCTATCCTTTTTAATTAACAGTTACTTTGTTGGTTCGGTTTTTAATTTAACTTTGTCGGCCCATTTTTTAAATTAACAGTACCTTTATTTCATTTGCAAAGTAGCGAAATATCCATTTTCCCATAGAAAAGTATAATAAAATATAGATAATCCAATGGAATAATAATTCGTTTGATTAAACGAATAAATTTTAATGTAAATTCTTGAATATTCGCTCGTTCTATGCGCACAATTCGGATTGTTCGAAGACATGCAATCGGCGGAGGATCTGCTGTCACTGGCAGCTTACTGTCGCGATCGAGTGAATGCACAGATGTTCGTCTACTCGCTCTCCGTAGCCATACTTCATCGACCTGACACCAAACATCTTCAACTACCTAAGCTGACCGAGATCTTTCCCGACAAGTACATGGATAGCTCGGTCTTCCATCGTGCCAAGGAAGAAGCCAATGTCGTACCTTCCGGCTTACGCGTATGTTCACTTGGTTCTGCCTTTTGAATTTCAATTGTATTTACATCGGTCGCTTCACCGAGAGATTTAGTCGCGCTCTACAATTAGGCAATTTTTAATCTGTTAATTAATATCTTCGGAATTAATTATCTGATTATAAAAGCAGCATAATTAGCGTCTTTTGAAGTAAATTCTGACTTTAATTTGAAATTAATTAATAATTATAAAGTATAATTTTAATTATTACTTGCTTGTAAGTATTTTTAGTCTCTAAATGCAAGTTAATAGAATTAAATTTGAATTTGCATGGATTCTAATTTCAAGTGACACTCGCTAAAGGAAATTCAACGTTTCGCTCTTACCTAATATAATCACGTTTATTTCTTACAATTAACCAACCCTTCTTAAAGAAACATTGCCGTAATCCAAAAAAAGAACAATACTCCCAACATTGAAACTAAGCTTAGCAGAACACCTGCAAAACTGCTCCGTCGAAGCATTCTAAACGGTAGTGCCAGGAGCATAAGTGCGGCAAAGTCTCATGTAAATCGACTCGCGCGGCCCGCGGAGTATAAGGGGGGGAGGGGGGCATCGAGCCCTCTCAATTAGCAGTAAAACAGCGACTATCCACGGAAATAGGATTAGCGGCAATAACCATTTAAGCGAAACTGGTGCGCAGACGCCGATCGAGATCCCGCTGGACTTCACGGCGACGGACGCAGACCCGGAGCACCGAGTCGCTTACTGGCGCGAGGACGTCGGCATCAATCTACATCACTGGCACTGGCATCTCGTTTATCCGTACGAGGGACCCCGAGTCGCGGTCGATAAGGACAGGCGCGGCGAGCTCTTTTATTACATGCATCATCAGATGATGTCCAGGTGACTTTTTACTTTGTTCTTTGCCGAATCGTCGGTGGTCTTTTTTTTTCGTTTAATTTTAAATTCGAAAGTTTTTGCACTTGACTATTTCGCTGCCCTTTATTAATGTTATTTGCAATTACTTAATTGCTGAAATATTGCGATTTTACCACACACATAATATAATCAAAGTGAATTATTTAATTTAACTAGTGATGTCTGTGCGCGCTTTGCGCGCGTACATGTATTTTTTTTCGTTTAATGATTTTATAAACATTAAAATAATGATTATCTTTCTATATAAAATTGAAGTTGGTTACTATTTGATTTGCAAATTGCACAATCTTTCGATCGCACTAATAACTTCAGAATTCACTTTACCTATTATTCTAATAATCATTTTTTTCTTCTAATACTAATAACCATTCTCAACTTGCTTGAATTAAGTGTAGGTAAAACTTAATTGTATACTCCTCTGCCCGCTGTCCAAATAATACTTATAAAATTAATGACATCCCCCAAATCCATCTTACTGATTCACTACCCTTTCCACACCTTCAAAAGTTCCATTTCGAAAACAGCGTTCGATCTTCTAATCTCTATATTTTGTTTTTAAAAACCTAACCCTTTCGTCTTCGAAAAGTCGCCGCGAGATCATGCAGCCGCGTATATATATAATGTACTATACGTAAAATTTTATTCGTATCATACGTATGTATATGCTCTAGACCAATCACAATGTTCGATGATGAGCTTCAACTTACATCTCATGGATTTTTAAGGAAGGATTAATGCTGGATATATTTTATAATTTATTATTACACGTGAATAAAAATTTAGATTTAAAATTAAATTGAAGTCGAGTGCAGTTTTAATAAACAGTATAAAAATGCATATTTACAAAATTTGTATAATGAAACATACTTATTCAAATTAAGATAAACAAAACAGCTTCAATTACCAAATGACTCCAGATACAACATAGAGCGTCTTTGCAACAATCTTCCCCGCGCTGGCCGATTCAGCAACTTCCGCGAGCCCATCCCAGAAGCCTACTTCCCCAAGCTGGACCAGACCGTCTCCGGACGCGCCTGGCCAGCCCGTCCAGCCGGTTTCGTCCTCTCCGACGTGGACCGGAAGCCCGACGCCATGAGGTTCGAGCTGTCGGACATGGAAAGATTCCGAGACCGCATCCTCGAGGCCATACGCACCAAGCAGGCGAGAAACAAGCAAGGAGGTGTCACCCCACTGGACGAGACGACTGGCATCGACACTCTAGGGAATATGGTGGAGGCCAGTCTCCTCAGTCCTGACCTCTCCTACTACGGGGACCTGCACAACATGGGACACGTCGCCATCTCCTTCTGTCATGATCCGGATAATCGCTTCTTGGTATGCCCGGGCTTATCCCGCTTTCAGCTGGCTTTTTATTTGACTCCCTCCGGGAATGATGGCGGAGATTTTTATCTCGGCTCTGACCTTCCAGGAGTCCTTCGGAGTTATGGGCGACGCCACGACCGCCATGAGGGATCCCGTTTTTTATCGCTGGCACGCTTTCGTCGACGCGATTTTTGCCGAATTCAAAGACAGCCTGCCTGCTTACTCGGCGCAACAGGTGAGGATTGAGGACTAACTTTTTTTCCGACGGTCAGGATGAGTGGACGCTTTAGATCTCAGATGGTAATGACTGAATGATCAGTGCGGGAGATAATGCGAGGAATTAAATTGGATGAGTAAGAGTTATTGATGGGAAATGTTGGGGGTAAACTTTAGATTTCGTTCGAACATTTTTTATTGAGAAAAAATGGGGCGATTATAAAGTCGTATGAATGCTACATATAATGTGTGACTGAAAATGTAAAGGGTATTCCAACTAACGGGATGTTGTTTCGTTTGAAAGATTCTAAAACATAAATTAAAGGAAACAGCCGAGTGGCGAACTTTCCAGAAATAAAATAAAACAAAGTTTTTATTGACATTTCATACTACTTGATTTATTTTCCTTAGGTTTTGCTTCCTTTACTTTGCATAAATATAAGTAAACGTTTAAAAATTGTATGTATAACATTTTTTAAAATTAAATCATATCACACTGCAAGAAAGTTATCGCTATTGATCCTCAATTATCCGCAGAAAATATCCAAATCACAGCTTACAAACCAGATTAACAACGTTGCGACATTTAATTCCTCAAATCTACGTTTAATAACGCCCGGACTTTTTGCAGCTTACTTTCTCAGGGGTGACCGTGACGGACGTTCGTATCAACACTCCGCAAGCTAATCCCAACACGCTGAACTGCTATTGGACAAAGAGCGACGTCGATCTGTCTCGAGGCTTGGACTTCACTCCCCGAGGATCTATTATGGCTAGGCTGCAGCATCTCAATCACGACAATTTCTCCTACATCTTCTCGGTGAATAACACGAATAGTAAGGATGTTATTGGCACGGTGCGCGTCTTCATCGCGCCTAAATACGACGAGACCGGAGCTCACTTTAGCTACAATGATCAGAGGACACTGATGATTGAGATGGATAAATTTACTGCTAGAAGTAAGGATACTTTTAAATAAAGAGAAACTATTTGATTATTTTTTGTTTGAAAAAATTATTGAAAATTTTGCACTGGAAAAAAAAATAAAAGGATGAATTCATTTGTTCATTCAAAAAATTGTCGAATAAAGAAGCTTTTAGAGCATAATTCTATTTCGATTTAAAGTTTAGCAACAAAATTTAAATAATTCCCATTAAAAATTTAGTTAGAAAAGGCCAAAGCACAATAACAAGGAACTCGATAGACTCTTCGATGACAATTCCTTTCGAGGCCACTTTCCGTAACATAGACCAAAACAGGCCAAGTGAACAGGATATCCAGAGCTTCGACGCATTCAACTTCTGCGGTTGCGGCTGGCCGCAACACATGCTCGTACCTAAGGGAACAAAACAAGGCTATCCTATGGATCTATTCGTCATGATATCTAATTATGAAGAAGACAGGGTACCACTCTATCACTTAGCTTAACTGAGATCGCTGTATGGTTAGTGATTCATAATGTAAGTGCCAAATGTACTTTTTGCTCTAGGTGGTTCAAGAGGAAGCGACTGGATGCAGGGACGGAGTCAGCTTTTGCGGATTGAGAGATCGCAAATATCCAGATTTGAAGCCAATGGGATATCCGTTCGATCGAGTGCCGCGCACAGGTGTGGCTATGTTGACTGATTTCGTTACCCCGAATATGAAAGTGCAGCAAATTACTGTTAGATTCAATGAGACTATAAAGATTCGACAGCGAAATAACACTCAATCGGTGGTCAGGCTTTAAATAATTGAACATTCGGAAATAAAATTTTGTATTCGAAAGACCAAGTAATTGATGTCTTATATTCAATGTATTAAATGCTATATTTTTATTCTATAGAAAATAATAATAACATTGCAATTTATAACATACAAATGTATCTTGGAGTATTAAATAAATATGTTTTTGAGATCAAATATATTCCTTTTTTATTCCTTCACGTTACACAAATAATTAATTCAGAAGATAATAATTAATAATAATTCATTGGATAAATGAAATAAATAAATTCACAACAATAATAAGTACAATCACTTGTAATAATGCATTGAATAAAGCAAATTATTACTTTAGTATGTTTTAAATATTCAATTACTCATTAAAATATATTAATGTACACGTAAATATTCATCGGAAACAGGCTAGTGCATTAATTGATTATAAGTATTAAATATTATTTTTCACGACTGCTGCTTGGTGGCGAATCCTAACCTGTTACACTTCTCATAAAAAAATTAGCAACTGATAACTATTAGAGGAGCTCATATTTTTGATATTTTTTTTATAAAAATTTTGAAACTGTTGTCGCTAGAATCCAAAACGACTCGTTCAGAGCTCAGAATTTGTAACGCAAGACAAGAAGTTTAAACGGCTAGAATCAAAATTTTACAAAATATAAGTAAAATCTTAGTAAAAATTATATAAATTATTTTTACTTAAAATTTAAATAAACAAATCTAACGAGAAATCTAATCAGAAAAGCAAGTTCATGAAAAGTTCAAAATAAAATTTTATTTTTTGACGTAAATTGCCTTCCGGTTTCTAAATCGACTTGTAAAATGTTTCTAAAGATAATCCTACTTTTTAAAACTAAATTATTTAACTTAAAACTTTAAATCTCTTATAATACATTATTTTTAGATGATTATTTTATTTATCAAAATGATCATCATAAAAAACAAAACAAAAAACCACACTCAAGTTTTGGAAGCCACTTCCTTCGTAGATTAGATATGTGATGAGCAAAAAAACTAATCTTTTTTATCTTTTAGATAATATACCTTCAAAGCCGAATGTGTACACTTTCAATATGAACGAGTATTGCAAATAATCAATATATAATTCAATTTTTATTAAATAATCCATGTTTTATTTTATTATTTTGTGCCGCATTTCGTAAAAGTGATCACGTATTCAGAATTCATGTAAAAAAGTCACATTTCCATGCGGAAATTAAAAAATTGAAATTCTTTCTGAATTTTTTATTCAACACATAACGTGAAATTTATTTTTAATCTTCAACATCTTTGATTTTACTCAGGAAATGTAAAATATACAATCGTTTTTCATTTCTAAAGCTTCATCTTTATTTTAATGTACATGTAGGCAAAAAAGTAATTTGCAACGCGGGCCAGCAGAAATTTTGCGGCTGTAAAATGGGGTGCATCTAGCCAACTGTGAAGAATTATTACGCCAATCAAATGAAAAATAGCAAAAATGAGGCTAATCTTTCTTTATTTAAAGTAATACCAGCTGTAAAATAGGGTGCATCTGCAAGGAAAAACCACAAAAAATCGAATATAAATTCAAGCGAATGAATAGCGCATTTTTAGTCAGTGTCTTTTAATTCTTTTTAAGTTTTTTTAAACTGCGGATTTGAAATCTCGTTGTAATAAACCTGCCTTTTTCTCATCTTCATTCATATTTCACTGAATTATTTTGTAATTCTTCATCTTTCAATTTAAATACTAACTTTTTGAAATTAAACGCTAATTATTTGAACAGCTTTAAACTTCTTTGAAATAATCTGTAATACAACGCTGTAACAGTATCAACAGTTCGCTCAAAATAAATTGAAATGCTTTGACAACGATACCTCGTCAACGGTTTCCATTAAACAAATTGCCACACCCGAGTTTGCTTTTACAATTTGACTGTAAGGAAAACTTTTCACTGTCCACATCGGCCCATCGAAAAATAACTGGTTGCCTAATAGACATCTTTTTAGGTACTTATTTTTAGGTAACTTTTTCATTGATATAATTGTACAAATTGTTTGGTATTATTAATATATCCATTCATTTGTTGATATGTATATTCCCCTATATAATAAAAAGAAAAGAGATGCACAGTAAAGAATTCGCTATCGCAGCGTATTGCCTTGACAGGATCAGCGCGCAGATGTTCGTCTATATGCCCTCTCCGTAGTTATCCTTCACCGCCGGGTTACGAAGCATCTTCCGACTCTCGAACTTGCCAAAATCTTTCCCCGACAAGTATATGGACAGTTCTGTTTTCGAAAGAGCCAAAGAGCAAGTCAACATTGTTCCAGCGGGATCTCAAAAACGTCAAAATATTTAGTGTAATATTTTAGATCCTCAAGGAGGAAGCTGTGTGCGAAAAAAATTTTTAAGACAAAAGTTGTTTAAAATATTGTTTTAAGACTTTTGGTATAAAAAAGTCATTTTGCAGAAAAAAAAATGTTCGTGTCTGTGTGTATACTGTGTGTGTGGTAAATGTTATTGGTTATAACTTTTGAAATAATCATTCGATTTTGATCGGCTGAAGCTTATTCAATTTCTTTTTATGTACTATTTTAAGTTTATTTTTTTTTTATAAAATTATTTATTTTCAAAATTATAAATATTTATAATTAAGATGCTGGAAAACTTCTTTTTTTCAAACATACTGGACAAATTTCTGAACTTCCCAGTTCTTCCCATATTTTCCCGATCGAATCAGGAAATCACGCGAGAAAAAGAAACACTATTTTTCTTTTAAATTTCTTTATTCATTTTGTTTGTACTTTATATTTTAAAGACTAATATTTGAAAAAACGATATTAACAATGTAAAACTAAAACCTTTTTTTTTAACTAAAGTGATAACTGCAACAGTGTTTAATTATCTTCGATGTACATATGTCACATTAGAATACATTTTATATGATGCGTTCTTAATATTTTAAATGCGTACTCTTACATGCACTATAAATATAAAACGCTGCCAACTGCACTGGCAAAATGCTTTCTTAGTGTAAGAAAATCGTATCCGTAACACCACATTTCTTCGTGCCAATTTAATTTAATTTCGAATATTATATAGGTATTATCTATTCTTGTCCCTCTTCTTTCATTTCTATTAATACTTAATTTACATTTATTTCTGTTCCATTTTCTATTTATATGAAATGTCTTTTTGTACCTCTCTCATTCTATAATTGTGTAGCACGTTTTTGAAATATTACTATTTTTTTTTCTTGTTTTTAAACTGTCAAGTTTAATTTAAGGTTATTTATAAATGATACTCTTGTTTTAAGTATATAGAAATTCTATTTATATAATTTAATCTTTTTTTACTTTTTCTAAAATTTAATTAAATTCAATTATAAAACTTTATATTTTAAAATTTTTTTCATAAAAATTTCAATTTATAAACAAAATATTTTTATAATAAAAATTTTTAATAAAAAAACACTATTTTTTATATAATATCTATGAAAGCACGTTGGTATAAATCTTCATTGGCACTGGCACGTTATTTATCCATCTGACGGTTCTCGAATTGCAGTGAATAAGTTATATATACCTTAACCTTGATTAGTTCTGTTACATGTTCCTAATCAACTATTTTAATAGCCAAATTTTGATGGGTACCGTGCGAACCTTTACTGGATCTAAGTTTGACGATTTTGCGCCCTTGTTAAGCTTAAACGATTGGAGGAAGCTTGTGATCAAAATGAATAAATTTAATAAACTTTATTCGAACTTAAATGTAAATTTCTTTTACTGATATAATTTTGTTGCATATAAGTAAGAATTGGCCAGAATACAATAGCATCTGCATTAATTAACTGTTCGAAAGTACGTTCCGCAACATAGATCAAAATACATCAAGAAAGGACCTTCAGAACTTCAATTCAATTTCTGTGGTTGTAGATGGCCGCAGGACATGCTTGACCCAAAGGCTCTAAGTAAGCTTTCCTACAGATTTGTTAGTTACGGTTTCGAACTATGAATTTGACAAACCGGGTAATTTCTCAACCGTGTGTTAATTGACAGATTTATTGCAAAAGTCGATATATTAACAAGAAATGAACATTCAATTCATCGGTAAATCTATTCACTCCTTCTGACCCAGATTTAAATTATTGAAATTCAACTCACTGCAGCAAAATCTTCTAAAATCAATTTAAAAATTCGATACTCGCTTAAAAACACGTACAGTCTCCCTTTCCTACCTTCTGCCGTATCAGCCAGCGTATAAATTTTCGCGACAGCTGTCACCCTCCCTAAGTCTTCCGAAGCCAGTCTATTTACGTAAAGATTAATCCGACCTTAGGCGAATAAAGCCGATCCCACGGACTGCCTCACTCGCGTCAGCTTCTGCGGATTGAGGGATCGTAAGTATCCGGATGCGCCGGCAATGGGCTTCCCGTTCGACCGGCCCTCGAGAGCGGGAGGCGGCCCGATGGCTGCCTTCGTCGCTTCCAACATGAAGCTGCAGCAAATCACCGTGAGGTTCAGCGACGCTATCGAGCCGGGGCAAGACAATCCCGGGTGCAACTTTGAGATTATTGCGCGGTTTTAGAACAGGGGATTTGATAAGAAAGTTTACGTTGATTAGAACTTTTTGGACAAATATTTGACTTCGTTGTAAAATAATGGATTATTTAAAGAATTTAAAGATTATTTTAAGAATTTTTCAAAAATTTTTATACAAATGTATTGGATTTAATGAGATTTTTCGACGGGTTTTAGCACACACTGACACAGCCTAGAAAAAAAAGCGAAAATGTATATGTTTTTCAACGAGTACTTTAGATCTAGAAATTTGAAATTTTATTTCATGCTGAATCTAAGTTAATCAAAAACTATCTTAATACTGGATGTACTACTTCTTTCTAATCTGAAATTAACTCAGAAATAGTAAGTTTATTATGTTAAAAAAAATGCAAGGCAATCGCTATGAACTTTTGTAAATGACAAAAATAAACAAAAATAGTAAAATTTCAAAAAGTCTACATTGAAATTATGTAGCCAAATAAGAAGAATTATTAAACCAATCAAATGAGAAATAGCAAAGACGTGGCTAATTTTTCTTTATTTAAAGTAATACGAGCTATAAAACTGCCTCACCTTTTATAACCCTCTAAAGTGTCGAAACCGATAATCTAAAATTGAAAAAGTTGAGCTGGAAACTTTTTAAGACTGTCGGCACATAAGTGTCTTGTTCCATAACGTTCGCGCTCAGAATGATAATTGACGGCTTTCTTTCGGCTAGTTCTTGCACGAGCCTGAGTCTCTGCGGTTTCCGACGTAACTAGGGGACGAGCACCGCATTCAAAACTTCCTTTTACGAGAAAAATAGAGGAAAAATGTGACATCTTAGACGGAAACCAATAATTAAATTTTATATAAAATGTGTTTGTTCGATGCAACAAATAGTTTAATTATCTTGAAACCATATTCTGATTAAAATAATATTCAAAGTAAGAAATTTATATGTTTATAAACATATACAATAAAATAGTGCTTTATAAATTATCATAATGAAATATAAGTTTCAAGTAATATATTTTATGTCACATTATAAAATGTGATATTTATCTTTCTCGTTTAATTAAGTTAAAATACTTTTTTTTTACATACAAATTACGTTTCTAAATAAGAAATCTAAACAGAAACCTAATAAAACTTAATAAAGCAAAAATCTACATAAATCCTTCGCTTCCTAAACAAACAAGTATAACAACTCAGTACCAAGCAACTCTAATAATCAGAATTCCCGTAACAAATAAAACCGAACTATGAAAGTTCCTACTATCATATCCTACTTTATCTCCCCGAAGACACTCGGCGAAAACAGGAAGGGTCACGTTACGATCCATATAATTTCCACGAGCAGCCGGAGGTCGCCGCTCTCATATTTTCGACTTTCCCATCGCTCCGACAAAAAAAAAAAAATATAGGAGGGTCAGCAGGAATTCTGCGGCTAGACAAGGAGGCGCGAGTACTATCGGGGCTAGTAGAGAGGCTTTTATCTCGCTGAAAACCGCGAGGATCCTGCGGGAATGGAGTATAAATTCCGGCGCAATCGGAGCCAAGTCATCATTCAGCGTCTTTCGCTCCCATCGAGTCGATAGACGTTCGAAGGGGACAATACAAGAGTCGCCTCCTTAGCTGCGAATTCTTCCCAGTTGCCTCAGGGTGTATTAAACTCTATCGACGAAATGGAGAAGAACCTTCTGCTGCTGTTCGACCGGCCTCATGAGCCCATTTACGTGCCCAAGGGCGAGAATAAAGTCAGCTTCGACATCCCGCCGAGCTACTTGGTAAGTTATTTATTACTTTATTCGTTACTTCGGCCTTAAACATTTATTTAATATAAGTTGCCGTTTTATAGACTATTATAACGCAAATTTTAACGGGCACTTTTATTTATTTAAAAATAAATCTTTTAAAGCACAATATATCACATTTTAAATGTTAATAATTATACGCGACATAAATTATAAAACATTATTATTTTAATTATTAGTTTCGCATAATATTAAAGAATATGTTAATGTTATGAAATATGCAATTTATATGCCATTAAAATACTTAAATTACAGTTCCATTAGATTTTTTAAAAACGTTCCTGCAGTTTCAATTACATTTCAAAATGATGAAATTAAATACGTTCCTGTTTAAATTTTATCATACCATTTCCAGGCTCACAATACGTATTTCGAATTCCATCAATTTTTCTCGCGCAGTTAAAATTGAAAATTCAGGGTCGACCCCCAATCGGAAACCTGTCGCATTTATTTATGCGGTGCATCATTTACGTTTTTCCAGCCGGAGCAGTACCAGCCTGTCGCCCAGAGAATATTGAACCGCTTCGGCAACGATGCTCTGTCCTCAGTTCCCATCAAGCAAATCGCCATCCCCGATTTGAGCCTTCCATTATCCCTCGACCGGCGCGCCAACTTTACACTGTTCATTCCAGCGCACCGAAAAATGGCTGCTCGCCTTACTGAACTTTTCATGGGTAATTATATATAATATTGATAATTTAGCTATTAAAATTCTAAAGACGTCGCCAAAGCAGGCGATTAATATATTCATTGATCGTCAAATATTACTGTCTTTTAAAATTGTGTCTTAATACTCTGCTTTAAATAATTTAATCACATTACGTCAATAAGTTTTCAAACTTTACACTGTCGAGTGCAGAAAGCGATACTACACCGACCAAACTCAAGTTCCTTACCATCAATAAATGAATATCCCTCCGAATCAGCGCTTAATTGCTTAAGCAAGAGAGCTAACTAATCTTATTTGAATAAGGTATGCGCACGGTGGACGACTTGCTATCGTTGGCAGCCTACTGCCGCGATCGAGTTAACCCGCAGATGTTCGTCTACTCGCTCTCCGTAGCCATTCTTCACCGTCCGGACACGAAGCATCTTCCGATTCCCCAGCTGGCGGAAATCTTCCCAGACAAGTATATGGACAGCTCGGTATTCGCTCGCGCCAGCGAAGAAGCCAACGTCGTTCCTGCCGGTTCTCGTGTATGTGCGACCTCTCCTTTCTTAATTCACTCACTGTGCAGAAGCGACGAAACTTTAATGAGGTGGTTGGTTGGGTAGGGCTAAAGTTTGCAAAAGTGCATTTTGGAAATTAGAAGATTTCGAAAGCCGTCGTTGTTGATCGTGATTAAATTTAAGTTTTAAGAAGCCTTGGTGGAGTGGTGCATATCTTTGATATTCATGAATTTAATTAACGTGGCCCGATAGCTTATTTTTAAAATAAATAAAATTAGGCGAATAATATTTTGCACTTATTAAATACAATCAATATAAATGTAAAATCACTGTGCACTGAAAAATATTTTTGACGACAGAATTCAAAAAGTAACGTAAACTGAATTTACAGCATAAACGCTGGTATACAATATTTTTCTATTCGAGCTCTCCTTTTCTCGAAGCTCATTATTTATAACCTCCACAATTAATCAGACTCCATTGAAAATCAAACGCAAAAAACATAAGCGATCAATTCTGCTTCTCCCAACTCGCAGTCTCCGATTGAGATCCCGTTGGACTACACGGCGACGGACGTGGACCCGGAGCACCGAGTTGCTTACTGGCGTGAGGACGTCGGCATCAATCTCCATCACTGGCACTGGCATCTGGTCTACCCGTTCGACGGACCCCGCGTCGCGGTCGATAAGGACAGGCGCGGCGAGCTCTTTTATTACATGCATCACCAAATTATGGCCAGGTAACGCTTGCTTGAATTAATTACGATTGCGGGCCATTTCTTTTGATTTTCGCCCGGCGACTTGACGATGAAAAATGTAGGACCTTCTCAAGGCAATTTGATTTTTTGTGTCAGTCTTGCTTAAGGCTTTTAGTGGTGATTTATTTCAGTGGAATTGGGATATTTAATCAATGGGCGAAGCTAGTATTGCACGTTTCCTTTGATGATATATGGTTTTCATTCAGTTTATACATTCAAAATTAGTAAATATCGAAGAGTGCTTTCATCGAATGCAATTGCAATTTCCTATTATGCATTCGTCGAAATAATGCACCGAATGAAACGTAGAAAAACAAGCTAATACCCATCAATTTTCTGCTCCACAGATACAACGTTGAACGTTTCTGCAACAATCTCCCACGAGTCGGCCGTTTAACAAATCTCCGCGCGCCTATCCCCGAGGCCTACTTCCCCAAGCTAGACCAAACGGTTTCCGGTCGAGCTTGGCCAGCCAGACCTGCCAATACTGTGTTGTCCGATATCAATCGTCAGGCTGATCAACTGAGATTCGATATCGCCGATCTCGAACGCTACAGGGATAGGATTATGGAGGCTATTCACACCCGCTCTGCTCGCAGGAACACAGGTGGTGCTACTCAGTTGGATGAGAATACTGGTATTGATTTACTTGGTAACATGATGGAAGCTAGTATCTTGAGCCCTGACCCAACTTACTACGGAGATTTACACAACTTGGGCCACATTGCTATTTCATACTGCCATGATCCTGATCATCGTTTTTTGGTAAGAGACGATGAAATGTGAATATTTGGTAAAAAAAATAGCATTATTGACGATCTGTGTTAAATGATTTACCAGGAATCTTTTGCTGTCATGGGTGATTCCACAACTGCCATGAGAGATCCGATCTTCTACAGATGGCACGCATTTGTTGATGCTGTCTTTACAGAATTCAAAGACAGCCTAACACCATACACTCAACAGCAGGTAAAGTGATCACCTAAAACAAACTTTTTAAAAAAAAAAACATCATACAATCCGACTAACATCAAAACATTTTGCAGCTGTCCTTCCCGGGTGTTACGGTAACCGATGTTCGCATCAACACCCCCGCAGCTAATCCCAATACTCTCAACACCCACTGGACAAAGAGCGACATCGATCTATCCCGCGGATTGGATTTCACTCCTCGTGGATCTATCCTAGCTCGTCTGCAGCATCTGAACCACGATGAGTACACTTACTCTTTCACGATCAATAACGGCAATGCCCAGGAAGTGAACGGTACCGTGCGTGTCTTCATCGCTCCTAAATACGACGAGACTGGACGTCCTCTCACTTTGAACGACCAGAGGTTGCTTATGATTGAAATGGATAAATTCACTACCAGGCGTAAGTCTTTGATTTCAATCCTATCCTAACCAAATAACGGTGATGATCCCTATAATTCAAATTAATTTTACAGTGAGGAGAGGACAAAACGTCATCACCAGAAACTCCACCGAGTCCGCATTGACCATCCCATTCGAAGCTACATTCCGCAACGTCGATGCCAATAGACCAAGCAGCGACGATCTTTCAACCTTCGACCAATTCAACTTCTGCGGATGTGGATGGCCTCAGCATATGCTGGTACCTAAAGGCTCCAGGCAAGGCTACCCAATGGACTTGTTCGTCATGGTCTCCAACTACGAGCAAGACAGGGTAACCTTCAATTCTAATAAATTCAACGCACAAACTGTTCATCATGTAAAACTTCGAATCTAATCATTGTCTTTACTTTAGGTAAACCAAAGCGACCCAACTGGCTGCCGAACCGGAGTAAGCTTCTGCGGATTGAGAGACCTCAAGTATCCGGACGCCAGAGCAATGGGCTTCCCCTTCGATCGCATAACTCGTCCTGGCATTAACTCGATGGCCGACTTCCTCACTCCCAACATGAGGCTCCAGCAGATCACCGTCAGGTTCAGCGACACTGTCAAGGCGCGCCAAAGCGGCGGTGGTCAATCGGTCGTACGACTTTAAATCAACGGCTTTGCATTAGGATAATAGTTCATTCCCTATTGCTGGCTTATAGTCTTTTTGGCTTTTTAATTTGGCTTGTATTTTATTTGAAATTTGAAATTGTAAAAGTGTTGGCTCTTTGTAAGATGTCGCGAAAAAATATAATAAAGATATTCTGTAACATGTAATTCAAAATAGTTAATTATTTTTATGAATCCTATAAACGCCTAAGTTTATTTATACTTGAAACAATCATTTAGTTTTAAAATATTTTAATAAATTAAATCAGTCATTCAATTTCAGTACTAATTTTTAAGTACATTAAAGATGAAAATGCATGAATATAAATTAATTATTTGAAAAATAGAGACATTTAATAAAGTAAATAATTTCTAGACAAATATTAAACCCATAACGCGACTAAATTCTATAAAATGTCTGACAAAGCTCGCTTAAAAATAATTTGAAAATCTCCAGAAAATGAAATATCTCAAAAAGCAGACAGTTTCAATCGCATTGAATTACCTTTCATACAAGTTTCAGAGAGGGCAAACAGAGAATAAAAACGTAATACAGAGCTCAGAGAGAGGAGGGAGATTTACTACCCAGGCATCAGAGGAATTAAGTGAAAAATGCGCGTGCAGCTCGCCGTAGGGGGAACCTTAGAAGCTCCGCTCGAGCTGTCCAATTACACGGCACTCACGTACAACAACGGTCAAGTCTTCGTCCGAGCAGATCGGTGCTCAAGAGTGATGCCCCCGTGAGAATAAAGGAGCCGGGAAGAGAGTCGAGTTAATTATACCTCCGGAGTTCGAAGAGAACAGTAGCCCCGAACGTTACAGGTGGCTAATGCGAAAGCAAATGACTCGGCTTCTTTTGGCAAAACGCGCTGCTTTGTACGGGTGATTAAGCTCTGCAAGCGTGATTTTTCAAGCGGTAACGTTTCAGCTTCCAAAGCTAATCTTCTATTACCGAAGTGAAACTGATAGATTTTTTCTGACTTGGAAATCTAGCCAGTGAATATTTTTTTAGCAGAATGACTGTAAGATGATATTTGATATATTCTGTTTATTCTTTGCGTTTAAAGAGTACGAAGATCCCGAATTTCAAGAATATTCTTGCAGTATTTCCAGAGTCTCGGCAAAACCCTTTAATAAAAGCTTAAACAAAAACTCATCTAAAAAGTGTATTTAAAGATTATCTTATCATCTTTTTTCTCAAAATTTCCCTCACGAAAACGCTTAGTTTTCGTAATTTTTACAAAGGAACGTAACTAGCACACATTCCCCCTAATAACAGCATAAAAGCCTTTTAACATTTCCCATCTACAGAGCGACAAGCTTCGAAAAAGAAGAAAGAAAGGAGCGCCCGCCTTCCTTCTTTTAAAATTTGCACAGGTACTTTCTTTTCGTTCCTTGTTTATTAAACGAGCGCTTCCAGTGGGTGGCGGACAGTTTGTCGGAGGAAAAGGAAAGACTTCCGGCTCGGCGCCGGTAATTGAATCGAAACTATTTGTCTCGCGAGGAGAAACTTCGCCGCTAAACTCGATTTCTATCGTCGGAGCTGAGCGATTGTGACTTGGACGCGCGCGAAACGCTTTACTCCCATTTACTTACCGCAATTTCGCCGCGTGCTGCTTCCCTGGCTGCAGGGTGCGAGCAACGATTTCCCAGGGGATATCGATTTTCCTCTCGCGGGAGGCAGTCCGGGATTCGGATGGGAGATTATTTGCGAAATTTTTCGAAGTGAGTTCGGAGGTTTTAAGCGTCAGGATTGAATTGTTTTCACCAAAAATATATATTAGGTGTGAAAGCTTTCCGCATTCAGAACTTAAGTTTTAAGATTGGCCTACTAGTTATTAAATTAATATAACCCCTTTTTACGCGAAATATTCGAAGTATTTTTTATAATATTTTTCAAAATTAAATAATAATCTTTATAAAATGACATGATAAAAATAAAATAAATAAAGAATAAAATAAATTTAATGTGATGTTTTCTGTTAAATAAAGATCAGTTTTGAGATCTGTTGTGTACTTCTTTCTTCCTCGTATAATAGCCGTATCGGATGGTTACATTCTTAATTGACATTATCATATCAAACATATTAGCATTATATCAATGTATTATATTATCCACCTTTTTATTTTAAAATTAAAGAAAAGCATTTCGAGGCATGTTACTGATGTGATATAATAAATAATACTTTTCATATATTGTAATACTTTTGAATATAAGAGTACGCAATTAAAATATTAAGAACGCATCATGTAAAATGTATTCGAATATTACATTCGAATATTACAAAGACTTAAATTATAAAGTTTTTGATTAATAGCGTTAAATAATCATAGTATTGAATACTCTTAAAAACAAGAATAAAGGTCATTAAAGTAAAATAGTTTTTTATTATATTATTTCTTTTTTCGCGTGATTTCCTGATTTTGTTGGGAACAAGGAATTTTGTATTAGATAATAATAATTGCAAGTAACAAATGAAAATTTAATATTTCTGGAGATTACAGATCGCTTCTCTTGTCAAGCGCATGGTCTACACAATAGCCAAACCAATGATTTGCCACTGTTATCGAACCATCTCCTTCCACCACCAAAAGCTTTAAAAGCACCATCCAAGAGCCGCCTCAAAAGCCATCAGAAAATCAACGTCGCTTTCACTCTGAAGCAATGAAATTTTCCTGACAATTACTTCGCATAAGCGATTAAGCAGCTTCGAGGCCGAGGAGGAGCGCGACGTTAAATCAAAAGCGACAATTTTCGTTAGCTCTCACTCCAGCCCCTGACTGGCTCGGAGAAGCTCATTAATCGAGAAAGTTGTGTCGTCCGCTCTCCTGCATAGTTTGTCGACAATAACCCGAGAAATTTATTGAGCCCCGATTTTATAAAAGTGATTATTTCGACATTATATATTAGTAGAGGGACGAGAGAAGTAGTTTCTCTATTTTCGGCTTCCCCCTTTTTCTGTGTAACTTTCTAGAGAGTCTGAGAAAGATTGCCTCTTTATCATCGCGGAAACCTAAAATGAATTTCCAAACTTTTAAAATCACTTACGTTCAAGTTGGATCGTTTGACTTTTTTGCGAAAATTAAGCGGGGCGGTTCTTTAACCGGCCATAAAAAGCAGATTTTTCTTGCTGAACGTTTAATAAATGCTGTTAGCTTGGTGAACTTGTAATTTTTTACAACCTGATTGATTGAAGGAGCTCTATAAATACAATTTTCAATCTTTATTTTTTTACAAAATCTTTTTTTAATTAATGGTTTGATTTAAATGAATGTCTGTTACTGTTAAGATTATTAATTTATAAATATTTTGTATTCTTTACTATATGCCGAACTTTTGATTAAAAAGTAATAAAATAATAAATAAATAATAAATCAATTGCCTGCGATAATTTTACTAAGTTACTGCTGCTTCCATAATAAAACTGAAGCATTTAAAGTTAAAAGAGAAGTAATTTTTTTTAACCTTGTTATATCTCTTATCACAGCTAACGTGCGCAAATTTTGTTATGTGAATGACGCCGATTGGTAACCGCCTCCTGGCGACCAGATTGCAAAACTCTTTTCCAGATATTTTTCTCAGAACAAGGCCGCAACAAGGCCCTCTTTACTAAACCACTGACATTCAAAATTTTATTTTCGTAATGGGATGCCGAAGGAAATATGTCCTTATAATAAAATATGTTATCCTTTTTCATTAATACAATTTTTTCAAATAAATAAATTTATTTTGATAGATTTCATTTCAATTAAATAAACTTCAGTATCTAATTAATTCAGAAAATTGACTTAATATATTACACTCTTTCCTATTCATAACTTTTCATAATTTTTTTTAAATACATGTAATACAATTTATTTTAGCAGAGCTCATTTGAATAAACTTAACTTTAGTATAGTAATATCTTTAATTTTCATTTTTTAATCTCATTTTTAATTGCATCAAATTAGTCGAACATATTTCAGTTGAATTTCCTAAAACTTCAAATCCTTAATTTAATATAACTTAATGAAAATTCCCCTCGAACAAATACTTTATACATCAAAAAGACTTACTACCACTTTGTACAACCAAATAAGTTCTCAATTAAAATTAATAGAAATCCTACAGTTTCCGAGTGGACAAAGCCGAAATTCAGTAAAATTACGAAATCGCTTTGAAGGTAATGTCCGCAATTAAATTTCAAGAGACGAAATTATACTTAAAGCTCACTAGTAGTCACCCAGACTGTTTAATTAAATTTCCCGATGAACCGTCCAGTGTCCTTCTTTTTTCTTCGCCGTCGAAGCCTGAGAGAGCTTTAAAGCTGCAAATTACGAAGTTCATTCGGTACTCGATTACGTTTCTCGACCTCGGGATTGAATATTCGCGGACCCCGATTGCAAACGCTAGATGCGGCGGATTCCTCCTGACAATGAAACTCGTATATACGCGCAAGAGCAGGAAGCTATTGCGCAGTAACTTCAGCGACATTAATTGGCGACTTAAACGAACAATGCAATTAGAAGACAAATCGCGGAGGTCGATCAAATTATGCTTCGGGGCCTCTTGACGATTTCCAGGCTAACTGGATTATGAGATTTGGCCAATTCGCAAAGACGCCTCAATAAGTGAAGGTGTTTAATTAATAATTAAGCGCTCTGTTCGTATTCAGCGAGGAAAAAAGTCTTAATTAATATGAAAAATCGGGAGATTGCTCATGTTGATTACTCTATTTATTATTTAATTATTAATCTATTTATTATTTTAAGTCAGACTGACTTTGCATAGTAGAGTTTGAAGTTAATTAATTCTTAATTAATTAATTTTTCCTACTGAAAACAAATATTTTGTGAGAATTTTTGTAATTTTATGAATTTCAAAATTTCCTTGATTTTTTCTTTAACAAAAACAAATGAAATCTGAACAAAAGAAGACTTGCATTACATGACACCATTAACCTAGTGTAGTTAAAGTAATAATCATAATTCAATACATGTAAATCATTGCCTACCAACCAGTTATCATCACCAAGTAACCAATAACAAGAACAATCGCCAGCCTATAATCGAAAGACCGATTGATCATTATTCAATATTTATGAATTATTATAATAAAGGTTATCTATTTTTTTTAATTTTGTAAGAAAGACAGAAAGAAAGAGCATATAGATGCATATAAATGTTAATGTGCAGTCAAGCATGCAGCGAGATCGTCTAGGGACGCGCTAAATTCATTAATTTATTCATTAAAGTTTTATAAGGATTTTGCAGTATTTTCATGAAAATATCGTACAATATCCTATAAAATCTTACCCATTATAGCGCAAATATGCATATTAAATCCTATAAAATGAATTTTATAAAATTTTTCTAAAAGGTATGGTAATAATTTATAAGTTTTTTCACATACCTATAAAATATTATTTAAAACAGAAAATTAGGAAAAAAAATTTTTCGAACCAGCTAAGGTATCAGTTACGGTAATTCTGTAACAGTATTAACAAACAAAGGAATTTTATTCCGAAGAAAAAATTAATAATAAAATTATTTTAATAATAATTAAATTAGTAGAAAGAGATTGAATACTTTATAAGTTTTTTTATCCACCTCTAAAGTTTTTTAAAAAAGAAAATTAGGAGACAAAAGAATTTTCGAAACAGCTAAGGTATGAGTTAGAATAATTCTATAACAGTATTAACCAACTACGGGATTCTATTTCAAAGAAAAAATTAATAATAATTAAACATTTTAATAATCATTTTGTCCCTGATTGAAAGGGACGCCGATTCTACGTAAGAAAATTCTTGCGTAGGCCGCGAACACGAGGACGAAAAAGGGTTGTTCAGGGTCGCTCTTTTTCTTCACCGATAAGTGATCGATAAAAAGAGAATGTACGGGGCAGGTAAGCAAAAAGGCTTGCCTGCGGACGGTAGACCCGAGAATCAACGAACCATCCTCTCGAAAAGGAGAGATTTATGCATAAGAAAAAAATATTATTTTTAATTTTTAAAATTATAATTGTAAGGAGATTAATCGTCTCTCAAACGTTTTTATGGAAGCAACATTAAAACGTTTTTTAAATGAACAGAATAAGGTCAACGAATCAAAACTTTTCTTATTAAGATTAATTAAAATACTATAGAACACGTAAGTTGTTTTTTGTGTTTTATCTCCACCTATTTGGTAGACGAATTAAATTTGACATTAGTACAAATTATTGCCTATTCGTACACATATGTCAGTAGGTGTTGTAACATCTGGTTTGGTCAGCCACATCCGTTAACGCTTACTCTCTGGGTTTTGACGCTTGTGGCTTGCGTCCATTTATTCCGTTTCATGCATTTGTGAAAGAAACTGCAATATCTTTTTCCCAGTTTTCAAAAGCTTTTCGTACCAAGCTTATTAATACACTTTTGGAACTTTAAACTTACAGTAAATTAATATTAAAAACATTAAAAATATTTAATTAGGATTTTAAAGAACTGGATTACATAACTTTTAATTGGTACTAATTTAACTGTTCTAAATTAACGTATTACATAAAATAACGTGTAAACAATTTTACAGGCAGCACCACCCGCATTATCCCATAATACAGGCGATTTATGCTTAGAATGTTCAGGCCGACCGATACGTCGATGCCAATTTCCTCGGACCTTCGCGTCGGTCGCTTATGGTTCAGACGCTAATAACGAACTTGGCGTGAATGACGCTGTAAACGCTTGGCGTCTTCGCAAGATCGTCGGTGTCGACGCGTCAGACTTGCAGCCACGTGCCTGTCGAGTCAAAGCCGGAGAGACACAGCTTCAAGCTTCGACTGACATATGACCAGACATCTACGTGGCCGCTTATCAAACTCTAATATAAGTTGATTTTGTTGGTTTAGGAGAAGGGTTGGAGAAAGAAATGCTAAGAAGGATGGGATTAATATAATGTTTTTGTAGCTTTCTAATGCAGAAAAAAACGCTAGAAGAAATTAATTTAAAATTAATTATTGAATCACACAATTTTTGATGTTAGTCAAAGTTTAAATAGAAATTTTTTAAAGTAAAATTACGTTGATTATGGTTATGGAAATTATAATTACATTTATCAATATGAGGAATATTTTAAAATTTGTTCACAAAATATTATAAACGGTAGAAATTTTTGAAGGAACTGGAACCAATCCAATGGTTTGGAAATTATTTAAATCAAAATTATTTGATTTTTCATGAAAAACGGTACTTGAATTCCACAATTGATTAAATTATAATATTTGGTGCAGAAAATCCAAAAAAATTTAAATGATATTTTTCTTAAATTTATATTAAGAAAAAATTATCAAGCAATTGTGCTTTTAATAGAAAAACATAATTTCATTTAAAAATTATAAATGAGAAATTCAACAGCGCATTGCTGAACATAATTCGGGGAAACAACCTTTTAAATTATACGAGAAGCGTTTGATAAATATCTTTGATAAAAATCAAGAAAGCAAAAGGCATTGAACGCGTTTTAGTATTCTTATACGCTGCTTCTTATAATAACAGTGTTCGTTTTTTGCTATGCGAACTGTCTCAAGCAATCATTCGCCATCTATGAGCGAGTCCAGAAAACATTTTTAAAGACGTTTTGTAAAGAAACAAACTTCTCACATTAGAAATAATGCATTTCATAACCGCATTTATTTTCTTTGAAAACTTCAAGAATCAATTGGTGAATCTGTATTTGACGTGCGCATATTAAGTGGAACATAATTTTTACGTGCATTAATTAAGCCGTAAAGTCATGCCGATTGATAATGTGACCATTAACCTACAAGTCTAAATGAGAAACAAAATTAAAACCATTATACTAAATAAATACGTTTATCGAATGAATAAATTTGACCAATGCATATTGAAATATTTAATTGTTGATTTTAGAAATTTAAATAATCTCATAAATAACTAAAACCCTATAAAAATATAATAAATTGAATTCCAAATACTTACAGAAGAAGTACAAAAGGAAGTATAAAATTACATTTCTCATTTTTTATTGAAAAATAAGAGAAATAAAAACCAAAGGGACTGAAATACGAAGATTTACTACCCATCATTTGTCATCGAATATTGTCAAAATCGGCCGAGGAACTTCTGGAATTTCCGATTCTTTTCCCCCTTTCAACCAACAGTTTCCTCATACCAATGCTTATTTATATCATTTTATTGTGTAACATTTTATCCACAATATTTAATAAATAATTACACTTTAAAATTTGGCGAGTAAGTATATTTATCAGACTGTCATGTTACTTTTCTTGTAAATGTTTTATGATATACTGTTGGCCTTGTTTGATTCTTCTTTCTTGCATCTTTCCAATCCTCAACAAAGGAGCGAATCAATACCAGCTCTCCAATAATCCATAACAGATTCTTCGTTGTTTCACCATTTAATTGAAATCCCATCGGCAGGTCGACATAAAAATCCGCTATCTCTCGAGCGAGAAAAATTACGTTATACAAACGGAAAGAGATAAAGTCGGAAAACAATGGCTCGAGTTTTATACGCAGGCGTACGATAGAAAACGCAACCGAGTGTAATTCTAACGCGCCTTCACACTGCATTGCCTATGCAAACACGGAAGAAAACAAGCAGGCGTATAATAAAAAGGCGAGGAGGGGCGGCTGTGGAAAAGCGCCGGGAAATTTTTACAATCAGAGCCGTGTAGATAAAGGGCTTTGTATACTCGCTTCGTTTACGCGCTCGTAAAAATCGAAGGAGCGCGAGCCTCGTAAAGGAGCCGATTCTCCGGCTTCTCGATTCCTGAGAAGAAACATACAGACGTTCGCACTTCTGTTTCTTTGTTCGACTGTTTCGCGAGATGAATGAAGAAACCCGAAAGTGCATGTTTGTAAAAGCCTCTTGCCGGGAAATTTTTAATGGGTTTTAGCGACGTACGTTACAGTGGATAACGGGTTGTACTGAAGTTTTAAAGCTTGTACGGAGCCTTTTTTTGCAGTGTACAAAGCCAGAGAGATAAAGGGCTCTGATCGTGAAAATTCTCGTTCGTTCTTTTTGTTTGGGTTGTTTGAATTTTAGAGGTAACAGGGATAAGTTTCTAATACGATAAAGACGTGATTTCGTTAGAACAGCTTTTTGTTACTTTGTTATGAATTAATGCCTTTGAAGGGAGCTTTATTTTCTATGATCCTCTAACGATTTTAATAAAGCTTTGAGTTTTTCGAGAATTTTTACAGGAAGATATAAAAAAGTGTGTACAAATATTCTTGTCTATAAACTAGTTCTGCACTATCACTATAAAGTAAAAAATAAAACTTTTTTAGAAAAATAAAGTTTAAAAATGAAACACCCCATTCAAAAATGTGTATTGAAAAGTTCAATTTATTTCCATACTTCTAAAGAAATAAGAAAAGAAAATGTTTAAGACGCATACAGTTTTATAAAAAATAAAATTTTTCGGTAAAGTTTAAAAATAAAAAACTTTTGTGAAACAGTAATTAAGCTCGAAAAAGCTTGAAATCTTAATACTTCTCTGCTATTTCCAAAAAAATCAAAGAAAGCAATTTTAAAATCAAATAAAGCAAAGAATTTTGATAAAAACTCTCCAAGCGTCCCTTTCGAAAATTCTCGAATTCCAGGTAGTAAACGTCCGCCAAGTGGAACGACCCTTGCATACACATAGCAAGGCAAGCATCGATCGTAAAAAAAAAAGCAAAGAAGCACCTTATACTTATCCTCGCTTTCCTCTTTACGTATTATACACCGCAAAACACATGCGAATTTCACGTGCACTTCCGCTCTCAATGACTCGGCGTTATTACTTTTTTACATCTCCGCGTACGTTTCTCCATCTGCAGGCGCGCCGAGCTTTTTTGCGCTTATCTGATCGAACTTTGAAAAGAAGCGCTTTGATGCGGCCTCGCCTATGTACGAACAAACATGAGCCATACGGAATTCATGGCTGACCGCAGCGACGCCGAGCTTTTCTCCTTTTTATTTTGCGGATAAACGTGCTGGATATCTCGTGTCGATATTTTCGAAAAAGCTCTGCCGCTGGATAAAATCTTCGCGTCGGCCTTATTAAGACCTGGAGTGGAATGCTTGTTTTAGAGGTCTTTATGTATAGGAATGTAGGTGTATGATTCATTATTTCGATAAGTTTTTTTGACGTATCTTGTAAGGTGACACTTGTGAAATTTGAAATGGCTTTGTGCAATATATGATACAGGTATATCGGAGATGCAGCGGAGGATACGAATGCTGAGATGAGATTGGAAAATATAAGAAACCTTGTTAATATGATGGAGAATGTGCGAGTATTGCGGTTGTGTCCGTCCACTTTATCATATACTTTAATATTTTGTTATTTTTGCTACACGAAGTAAATAAAATCATGAGTAATTAATTTATTATCGTTATCGCGACATTCCATTGAACGATTTAGACGCTCATTTTTAATCAAGAGCCTTGTTTATTGCGGGACCAACAAATTAACGCGAGCGGCGGAATTGCCGCCTCTCTGCAATAATACCTTTCTCTAAAGGAGGAGAATTCGAGCAGCCCTCGGCAGCGGCAATTTTGGATTAATGTCGAAGAAAGCCCCCGAGGTGCGTTTGCTTACGAGCTTGCGAAAGTCCGAGGAGGGCAGCCTGCGAGCGCAGGGTGTATATTTGTTTTAGATAATTGCTGCGATGCTCTTTGGAATTATCGGCTGTTGTCTTTTGATTAATCTCTGATGAGGCGGGGAGATGTGCAGGGACTGTAATGAGGAGCTTATGGTAATGCCATAATGTATTTTCGCGGGGCAATGTTATTGTTTGTAAAGTAAAGTTATAACATTGTTGAGTAATTCATTGGTTCGTTAAATGAAACAAAAGTCTGACTAAACGCGTCAATTTTCTACTTAAAATGTCACTTTGTACTTGAAACTCTGTTGATTGAAAAAAATACAAGTCTATAAGATAAAATAATTAACTTAAATAAAAGAAATTTTTTTAAACTTTTTAATGCTTTAAATTTCCTTCTCCGAAAAAGAAAAACTATTCGTTTTTAACTAAACTGCAATTTTCTTACTTAATAGCTTGATGAACTTCAAAATATTTTCATGTTTTCAGTTTTTAAAACCAGCCATATGTTGCAAACCGCGGAATGCAAAAAATTCAAAAGTCCGCGCAAACTGCGAACAAATTGAAGCAGGTTTTACGGCCCATAAACGTATAATCCTCTCATAAAATAACAATCCCAAGAATTCTAATTACAGCGGCATCTGGCCTCAAGAGAAAAACTCCCAAAGAAAGCAATTAAAGTCCACCCTAGAATCATCTCGACGAGCACAAAAAATGTCCACAAACCAAAGGCACCAAAAAAGCTGTCAGTCCCACGCAGACGCGCATATTTACAGGAGCGAGGAGTACAACCACACTGGAATTACACAAGAAGGAAAGCAGTGCTCCGATCCAGAGACAAGTGGAGCCTGTTTATGCTCGCACGGCAGCCTATCAGTCGCTCTCGCGAGCTTTCATAACTGCGGCGGCGAAACGAATTCGAGTGCAGCGATACAAGACAAACAGCGAGCCTGAAGTTGAGTCGAGGGAAAACCGCGAGTTTCGAGCACAAAGGGACAGAAGTGGGTCAGGTGCGTCTTGCGTTTCCACGAGTATTTGGCTTTTTGAGAGCTCTATGGTGCTTTATTGTCTTTTATAATGCTTCGCTATTGGCTGTGTAAACGGGTTATTAAGGTGATGTGAAAAGTGTAGGCGAGTTCGAATAGGAAGGTTAATTTTTAATGTCGGAAGAATTTAAGCAATGCTTTGGCTTTCTTAAATTTTAAAATATAAATGCTTTTTTTAAGTTTGTGTTTAAACGCATCATGGAGTTTACATGGATTTTTAACTACAGTCGCTTTCGCTTCAAAAGTTGCAATAAAACTTTATTGTCATAATATATTTACGCCGATCAAGTTATGTAGTAGAAGAGTAAAGAATGTTCTTGCACTTCAAAAATATTTAAAGTAAACAAAGCTATTAAATAGTCATTTTATAAGCAGTCTTTTGAGGCTTTACTTAAAATAACTTGTTTCTGACCTAATTTTTTATAATGCACCGCATCGATCAGAGTTCTAAGAAGTTTTTATGCTTTACACGAGATGAACTTTTAACTGCTTTTTTATAAGAAAAACTTTGACGCACTGTTGCGAGACGCAAAATTACTTGCTCTAAAATATAAAATCGTTCCCCTTTATGAAACTTCCACATCTTTTTGTATAATTACAATAACTTTAAATTTATTTTCAAGCAGACGGGATCCTCCAATTTCGCTGCATTCATGCGCGTACCTTCGAGTGAAAGCAACACGAGCTTTGATAAATAGAGGCGATGAAACTGAATCTATTTTCCGTAGCCGCTCGGCTTAATTTTGTCTGTAGCGAATACCTTCAAATTTGAGAGATAATAAATTTCGAGAACTAATTTGAACTTGTATGCACGGAAAATAGATATTCATTAAGGAAAAGGATAATTAGATGGAAGCCCTTGCGTGCTAAATATTCTAATAATTTTAAAGGTAAGTATAAAAGTATTCGAATGATATTCTGTCAAATCAAATTAAAATTAATTTTTTTTTCTATTCAACATTGTAATCCGTTAATGTAGTATAAATATGAAATGTAAAGAATTTTAAAAGTCTTATTTAAATACATTACGTACTTACGTATATTATCAACTTTAAAATTCAATACACTAATTAGGTCAATTAAACTAAAGTTTGAAACTGCACTTAATCGTAACTAATAACTCAAAAGTTTGTAAATGAAAGATGATTCATATTGACAACTTAATGACTTAAACTTTTATTACATACTCATGCATCAACATTTTAAAAGTTAAATAAGATATTTTTTGGTAATGTTGTAGTACTAACCACGTAAATAATTTTTTTTAAATCGAAAAATCTTATATATATGGAATTTAAAGTAAGCATTATAGAAGCTCTATAAAAATTGTGTGCACACAAATGAAAATTAATCAAGACATTTATTGAAAAAACTTGGACACAATCCAATTTTATATATGTTGCGTATAATATATAAAACTGTAATGTTTTTCTCTCATTTCTTTATGTCTAATCATCAAGTTTTGGTTAATGTAACATCGAATACTAATTTACAACTAGTTAAAAGCTGAAATAGAATTTTTATGTATTACAAAATATATTTATATTATATTTTAAAATTTACGTTCTTACGAAAGTATTATTATGATTTGAAATAGTTTAAAAAAAGATTTACTGTTTTGAAAAATAAATCTTTATATATGAAAGCCACGTGAAAGTGTCTTTCTAAACGTACTTTTGAATGAAAATAACAAATAGGAAATTATGTTTTTATTTGAACAATTTTATGCAAGTTCGAATTGAAAAGTATATGTTTACGTAAAAAATGATTTATTTAATTTTTACTAAGATTTTATACTTTTATTTTTAAGTTTTGTAAAATTTTGATTCTTCATAATTTGTATAGAATTTGTGTATAAAAATATAAAAAATATGTGCTCCTCTAATGGCCCACGTGAAACGATTTTGTAAAGTTTTTATAAAAATTGTAATAAAATTATTTGTCATAAATGTTAACGTCATGCACAGACGACGCGCGAATGATAACCGCGAATCACGATGCAAGGAGATACGAGGACTGCTCGTATACACCATATTATGAGCTCCTCTAATAGTCACTGATTGCTAGTTTTCGCATGAGAGGTAAAAAAGGTTAGGATGGACCATCAAGCGTCAGTTGTGAAAAATAACATTAATTCCGCTTGGTGGCGCATCGTAACCTTTTGCACCTCTCATGTCAAAACTAACAACCAGTGACTATTAGAGGAGCTCATATTTTTTATATTTTCATATAGAAATTTTATTTTAAATGATATAAAATCAAAATTTTATGAAACTTATTTACAATTTATATTATTAATTATTATTATTATAATTATAATCTGTTTTTATACAATATAATGATTTTATTAAAATTTTATAAAAATGTTATAAGACCAATTTTTTATAAAAAGTTTATAAAACGGGTCTTATAAAATTTTTATAAAAACTTTACAAAATCGTTTCTTACAATTATTTTATAAATATATCCAGTACATTAAATTAATTAATAAACTTCGAATACATTAAATAATAATCTATGGTAGACGACGATTATTTCTATTCTGTTGAATAATCTGTTCATCTTCTCTTCTCATTTGTAAAATCTCCCGCGTATGGTCGTTCATATTGATTACAGTGCTTACAAAGAAATGCAACATGACTTTAGCCATGTCCTGCAAATTTCGTCTGTAGGGATTTACCCTTCTATTTACGAATTATGAAAAAGAAATCGCGCGGTCATAGACACGAAATTTTTTAAAATAAAGAAAGTCAATATTTTTGCATGAAACTTTTTCTGCATTAAAGATTGATTTAAAATATGGATATATCACGAATTCCATCCATATAAATTAAAAATATAAAAGAAGAATTTTTTTCAAAAAAACCTTAACCTAAAATGCCTATTTTAAAGTATAAGAGGCACGCATATAGCGACCATCGAAGGCTGGTCATTGGTTCGAAACTCAGACTTGCCTCGAAGCGCTATCGCGTCTTTTGATTCCGCTTATTTACTTTAAATTCCATAAATATATAAATTTTTTTTTTAAATTATGCTAAAAAAGCAGGAAGCAAAAATGTTAATAACATAAAAACACAACTTATCTTCTGTTATCCAAAAATCCATACTATCCAGTTTGAAAACAACACCGAAATATTTTTCCTTCTTCAGTCGAACTTCCATTTTACATCATCAATTCCAACAACGAACGTTAAAAAATCCTGCTTTTCTTTCCTTCCTCTTTAACGCACCAATGATCAAGCCTAACATTTTCCCTCCCCCGCGACGGACGAGCAAGAGCCCACGTATGCATCGCAGCTGCCGGATTAGCGCGTGCATGGCTTCCGGTCCCGGATTCCGCAGCTGCAAATCCTTATCCCGTCCACGAATTTCCGGAACGAAACGCTCGCCGTTAATAATCCCAGCGGCGCGAGGCGCTCGCGTAATTTTCGCGCCCCGGCCGCGTCGCGAGTTTCGCGATAGTTTTGCGGATACAAAAGCATCCCGACTTGACCTCCCCGAAATGGTATGTGCAGCAGAACAGGTGGCGGCTGCAGTGTGAATTTGGGAGAGAGATTTTGGAATATTGACGAGGCGAGGGGCTAGAGTTGAGTTTAGGGTGTGAATTTAGAAAATAGTTTTGAGTATTGCTTCGTAGTGATATATTCGCAAGTTTAGAACAATTTTATTGTAATTAATGATAATTTTATGTGTTTTATTTCACGTTGCATAAGATTTTTTAAGAATTTGAAAGAGAACTGCTAAAACGAAATATATTATAAACTTGGATGTGTTTAATGAATGATTTTTACAGCATAAAAAGATTCATTTTATAAAATTGTGTAATTTAAATTGTATACTTTATATGTATACTTTACAACTAATTGTTAACAGCGGTGTATTATGAAAGTCAACAATATAGTTATTAAAAGATAAGCTTCACAGAAATATTTCCACCCAGTTAATCTATTGTCTAAATTTAATATGTTCACCCACCATCAAAATTTCATTCAAATTTTCATCTATTCTAGTCCTTTTCACACCTCACCAACTCAAAGTATTAATTAAAAACCTGATTAAACACCTATTTGACCTAAAAAGCTCTTTCACAAACTACAATTCCACACAGCCGCAATACTGCATATTTTGCATAAGAATAACTTGAATTAGACGTCCAGCTCGTAAACAGCTGATGGTGCAATTGCAGAAACGTCATCAAAAGCAATTTCTGGATCTCTTAGATGAGCGATAGTAATGGACTAGAGCTTGTTCGCTGTTATGAATATATCCTGCTGTACTGCACACTCCGACTCGCTTGTTTCACGCATATTAGGAAAACCCGTCGGGTCGGACTACACGGCTGCTATCTTCGCTCACCAGCAACAAGACATGGTGATTAATGATAACAGGCAATCTACCAAAATTTGTGTATGACTGAATTCAAATCTGAATTTTAAAAAAGTTTATTTTTTATATGAATGCACGTAAATGTTAAGAAATTCATTCTTATATAGACCTAGCAACCAATCGGGCGGACACCTAAAATCGGCTTTGGGCTCAAGGTCTTCCTTCTTGTACATAATTTATATCAATTTATGTAGAATCATTTTTTAATACAGCCGTTATATACAACTTGTATTCAAGTTGAACAAAATTTTTTCACAGGAAAATTTTTTCACGATTCATTTACATGAAATTCTTAATATCACGTTTTAATCTTATCTGAAAAAACGAAAGAAAGGCTTTAAATGTATTAAATACGTACATTCGGATTTTGTAACGAAATATGAGATGCAATATAAGGGACGAACACTCAGTCAATCGGCATTAAAGCAGCTTTCGATTGACTAGGGGAGAATAATAACTGTCAGCCGATAAAACCCGCGGATTTTGCTCTAAAAGAATAACATTTACATATCCACTCATCTGCGCTGAAACGCATTCATATTTTCATGCATCTTAAATAAAGAGCTTCCTAGTAATACCATATTATCCCCATAAAAAAGGAGTCCCAATACCGGTCGACTCCATAAAAAAGGCCATGAAATCGATATATTCCCGGCGGCGGAATATCGCCGTATATAAATGGCGTCGAATTAAGCTCCGCTGGCGAAAATCAAGGCGAAAAGCTCGGGGGAAAAATTGATTTTCAAAAGACGCGGGGCGACAACTGACCGCTGCTGCCGAGGATTTCGCGCGAAATTTTACTTTCAAATGCATTCGCCGGCCGAAAAAAGCGGAGGCTTTGACTTTAAAGGATTTTTCCGCTCTGGACCCCATCGTGAAAAATTCTGCTGAGGGAAAGGCATTAATCGTCGGCGTTTTCAAATGCCCTCCGCGGATTTTCCTTTTGTCGACTATATTGATTCTTTTTTTTATTCTTTAGCCGTTCCTTCGCCCCTCGCTCTCTACTTTTTGTCCGGCTCTGCTTTAATGAAAGAGAAATTTCGGCGGGAATGTTTTTCGTGGCTCCGTCTATTGATCAAATGAATGCAAGGAGCTTTTTATTTAAATATGTCGGCTTTGAGAGAAAATATTCGCGGATTTGTGAATAATAGCTTTAAATCTACTTTTTTACGAGGAAGATTTAATGAAAAAAGGAGTTTAGCACTGTTTTATATAATTAAGCTTGAACGAAAAGCAGGGTTTAAAAATTTATAAATTTAATTTAATGTTATAATAAAATATGAATTTAAAAGTATTAACTGATATTTAATTTTAATTAACAAATTTTAATTTATATGTATTTGAATAAAAACTAGGTAGATACATTCATATCTGGAAAGACTAGCTTTGTTTAAATTAAATTTTAAATAGTTCAAGCTGTTTCTCAACTTTAAATTTTCTGCATTAATATGGATCATTTTATTTACCCAAAGCTTATGTTCTCGTTTTAAAAGAAAAAAGGCTTAATTAAATTTTATCAAATTTCAGATTTCAAACATTTAATCAAACAATTCCTCAAAAAAGTATTTTTCCAATAAGCTCGAAGAAATTCCCTTTCCAATTGATTAAAATACCCCAATAGCAATCTAATTCAGCAGCCAGAAAAATGTATTTCATTTACAGCTACTTCCCACCTGACAAAGCTCCTCTCGAGAGCCCTTTTTCTCGAAAGGAATCCGCGTCGTCGCCTCCTCCGGCGAAAATTCGAGAAACAATTTAGCCAAAGGACTGCAGGCGACGACCTACAGTCTCGGACGACAAAGAAAACCGAGGGAGAAGAAGGGTGTTAGCCGCCTCGGGGGAAAATTCGATTGGAAAAAGGAGCGTCGCTGAAATAAAGCTCCGCGCAAAAGCTTCTCGAATTACGGCTGAGCGACGTGGGATAGTCGCTTCCTTCTTTCCTTTCCGCCGCCGCGGAAGGAAAAAGCTCCATACGGTAATTGCAAAACGCCGAGCGGCGGCGTATCGCGACCCGGAAAAACTACTTAGGCGCCTTAATTACGGGCTTTTTTTTCTCCGAAGGAGACGAGGATAATGAAAGGCCGAGGCCCGTGGTTTTAGTGGCCACTTTCTTTGCGACTTGTAATTTACGCCGCCGGTGCTTAGCGCCGCTCGACTGCCTGTATTTTAGAGCTTAATTCGCGGCCGATTCCCGAGCGTGCTTTCGCGCCTCTTTTAACGCGACAGTTGAAGCTCGTGGGAAAGAAGCTGCTGCCGTTTGTGTAACTACTCGGGATTACTGTTTCAATTCGTTTAATTAATCATGCAGAGTGCCATTTATTTCGGGAACATTTGATTTTATTTGAAATGAGTGATTTGTAATTTGGTTGCTAGTTTACTATTTAAAAATTCATCAGGTGTTTTTAAAAAACGACCTGAAAAATAAAATACTTTGTCCTTTAAATTTGTCACTTTTGACTAATAACAAAGTAAGCAAGCAATACCTCAACCGCTTCGTCGAGCCTCGATAAACTTCCACTCATAAACACTCCCTCTAAAACAATCAAATCTTTCGCCCGAGCCCTCCGCGCGGCGCTGTAAAAACCCCATCGATCCCGCCTAACAGCGCGCATGTACAAGCCATATTTACCCTCTCGGCTCACCGGCGCACACCGCTTCCGCGTCCCCGAGCGTCGCGCAGCGAGCGCAGCTTAATCGGAAAGCTGTCTTTGCTCGGGGCTAAGGACGCCGACTCGCGGTTGTCTGCCTCAAATATTGACGACGTGTTTTTCCGGCGAACTCGCGGAATTAACGCCGCGACTCGGGAGCTCCTTTATCTGTCGGTAATGTGCTTTCGCCGCCCGAGCATTATTATTTCAGGGTCGACAGCTGTAAACACGAGCAAGCGTCTCGATTTATTTATGCCTTAAAGCAGGGGGCAGGGAGAGTGGAGGGGATCTGATTGATTGGGAATCGCTGCCCGGTAGAGTGTTCATGTTTGCCTGGGAAATGGGTTTGTTTATAGGTGGATTTGAAATGTCGAGGGATTTTTTTTTATGTAATATAAAGAGTTTCTGAGGAATCACATACAGGAATTTTATTGACTATTGACAGAATAAAGTCCTTTTAAGAATATAATTTAGCAATGAGGGGTAGATTCATATATATATGGGCGATTCCACGTCAACCGTACATGGCAAAAAAAAAAATTTTCCCCAAAATTTGTGGAGATACTCTTCT
>JAWWEO010000021.1:6343526-6405577 GCA_035582975.1 Ormyrus labotus
ATAAATAGTTTGTGCCCGTGGTACGGGAAGTTAATAAAATTTTGTAATTTTATTTAAAATAAAAACCACGTCACAAAATAAAAAAACTAATGATGAAAAGAAGCATCCAATAATGAAGACTGTGAAAGATAAAATAAACGTGGTCCTACTGTTCAAAGTTTGTGACGAATCTTTTTCCAAAGTTGTTGGTAAGGCGGATACTATCGAATACAATAAACTTAATTCTGTTTGAATTAAAAGAAGAATTAATTATGGAACAAAATAGAAAAAAGATGAAAATCTGCAAAGTCCCATGTAAGACTTTAGTAAAAGTCATTTTAATACTTTGATGTGCTAATATCAATGCCGAAATTTTTTCAAATGATATAACTTTACCAAATTCTACGTTGTCATTTTGTCGAGATTCTGTGATATGAAGCTGTATGCACATAAGGTCTTGGTGAACCAACTTTTCATACGCTGCTGTGAATGTTTTTCTTTTCATATCTAGATCTATTTTAAAATTTAAGGCATTGGCTATAAATTCTATTCTGCCAAATCCTTATCCTGCTACTTGTGTTTTATTACGCAGTATATGGTATTCTCAGTTTATAACCATTTGCATCTCGTAGTTTATCAGGAAATAAAAAAGTTGAAGAAGTGAAAGGCTGGCATTTATAAATCAATCTAAATGGATTATAATGACAAATGTTTGTTCCGTTTGTATTCTTTAAATTTAAATTGATAATTGAAAAATCTAAGAACTTCTTTTGCCAAGCGAAATGTAAAGATTCTTCAATCACACTTTTGGGTAAAAGTAATTCTGTATAGATAACTAAGCATTTTATTCTGATTCGTTTAGGCGAATATTTTAAGTAAAAGTTTAAGGTCTCTTTAATTTCTTCTGAATGGCAGCTTTTTTGAAGTATTATTAATAATGTTGTTCTTCTAGACGTACTAGCAGGTGGCAAATTCTTTATTTGTTTAAAATTTAACTCGTGCAGCTCATTTAAGTTAATCATAACAATTGGATTATTCAGTGAAATTTGTTCAAGAACAGAATTTTCTACTACAGTAATCGTGGTTATGTTGCTTAAAAACAATAAAATTTGAAAAAATTTTAGTCTTTGTAGATGTGCCGTTAATGTTAATAACGTATTACGATCATTAACTATAGGTGCAAAATTTTCACAAACAATTAAAGCGAATAAAAACGGGCAAGTTAACAAAATACATGCAGTAAGTTTATTCATTGTTGTATGACTGAAAAATAATTCGAGTTTTCGCTGTCAAAAATAGGCTGGAAAATAAGCGTAAAAAGATAAATATTTTATTTTCTGTTTATAACGTACTTACGTGACAATTACAAAATGTAGATATATATCCACAGAAGCATTTTCCCGCACGCGTAGAACATGTTTGAAGAAAGTACATATCGACTCACTATTGTTTTAAGAAATATAAAAATATAAATTTATTAATATTGGTAGTGGTTTTTTAAAGAATAATTTTTTTATTAATGTTACGGAACAACAGGCTCTACTAAAAAAGTACAATTAGACTCCTTTTTATGAACTAATGAGCACTTGAAAAAACTAAAAGTGTACTACTTTAGGCTAATATATTTTAAAATCAAATTTTCGAATTTACCGTCTTAAACTGCTAAATCATTAAATTTTACAAATGTTTCCCAACTTAACAAAGAGAGTTACTAATTCTTTTTAAAAAAATCGATTAACTTTGGAATTGGAATGTTGACTAAATAAAAAGGTTTGGCTAAATTTGTGGAAGGACGGCGAGTCAATGAAAAGCGAAGGTAAGGTATATATATTTATATATATATACATATATATATATATTCGTGCACGGCAGCAAGCGTAAGCCGCAATCTTTACCACTCCCTTGACCTCAGCGACGGTGATGTAAATGTAATGGTTCAAAATATTGACTGTTCCTATGCAGTACATACAATTGCAAATGTTTGCTACGTTCCAATGCTAAAGAAAATTTTATTTCGATTGGTAAAGAATCTGACTAAATGCTTACACGTTATATTTATAAAAAATGATCAGGTGTAATATTTGTAAACTGACCTTTGTATTCATAGGACGAGACTAAGGTTTCTGCTATTATATATATGAAAGATAGGGCCGCTATAAGCTCAAAGAGGGGAAAGACCCCTTATGAATTGTAGTTCCGGAAGAAGCCGAATTTTGAGCATTTAAAACTGTTAGTCACCTTAAAAAAGTCTAAAAGTGCAACTAATAGCTGTCCCGTTGAAGCGAATGTTAACTTTTTAGAAGTGGAATAAGTTATTTGCGTGAGAATTTCCACATGGAGAAACGATTGGTTCGCTAATGTTTCTAATGGTCTCAACGAGACCTGATTTAGCATATATTATAAGTGTACTCAGTAAATTCGTTGAAAGTCCAGCCACTGAAATAGTGCAAAACATGCGTTTTATTATTTACATAGTTGCGTGGATAAAGGAACAAATTTTGGTAATATAAATGATAATCTACTTGAATCATAAGTGACTCTGAATGAACCGGCAACTTGATTGGTCGCCAAAGCATAACCGGTATGATATGTATATTAAACTATGAGTTTGTAGCTTGGAAGTTACAAAAGTCGTTGAGCGTTTTGACTTCTACCAAAGCTGATTCATTGCTTTGTGCACGGTAACGAAGGAAACTGTATGGATCAGAAACCGACTTGGCAACTTAAATTGTAGACAGTTTGGACCGACAACTGTCTTTTGTGACAATCAAGCCGATATTAAGGTAACTAAAGTTATTCTAAATTACAATTTTTTTTTAAATTTAGAATATAATAATCTGTAAAAATTTCAAACCATTTTTATCTAGTTTTTGAGTAAAAGGTTGAAAACTAAAAAAATGAGTTGAATGTTGCTTGCACTATGAAAAAGTACAGTAAAACTTGTTCTTTTAACGAACTAATAAGTACTTTAAAAATCTATAAAAGCATACGTATTTTTAGTATACTATATTAGTATACTCTTTCGGACTATATATTTTAAAATAAAATTTTCGAATTTTCCAACTTAAACTTCTAAATCATTAAATTTTACTTTCATTAAAGTTTCGCAGCTTACCAATAAAGTTACTAATCCTTTTTTAAGTGCGTCAATTAACTTAGATAAAATGTTAACGCTTAACACAATTCCAACGCTTTAATCCCCCGTTTTCCCCTGACCTTCAACAACTAAAACCTCAAAGTCCAACTTTCTAAACCCCGCGTCTCCCACCTGCAGGCGCGCGTCCATCCTTAAATTGGTAGGCAAGATCGATCAGACCGTGACCGCGAGGAAGCCTGCTAATCAGTCGTAAGTTGCTCCCAGGCGCTCGATATTCCGGCCCGGAACGACTCGTTAATCTTAATTAGTCGCCAGCGAATATCGAGCTTCCACCGCCGAGTCAAAGGGTCTAATTCAACGTCAACTTCCGGTCGGCGCTGCACGTGCGGCCCGCCGGATTGCTTGCGAGACCTTACCCGCTGATGTAGTGGTCTGCGCAGCGACAATGACGACGGTCCCTGTTGCTAGAACGATGTTGCAACTGCGTATGGATCCTTTGGCTTTATGATGGAGTGCGGATCCTTGTTGCTTGGAGGACTAAGTGCTTCCTGGGATGAATATTTTATTGCGAGATGGGACATTATTTGGAATTGGAGGATTTTCGAAGGAAATGCTTATTGAATGATATATTACATTTATTAATTGACAAAATTATATAAATATTTTTATAGAATTGTTTAAAAGAGTTAATAATAATTGACAGAAAATTATGCGATTTGAATCAGGTCCTTCGGTTAGGTAATGTATTGTAACGTAGATGATCGGTATATTTGCCTCCTTTCATTGCACTACATTTTTTTAATTATTCTTTAAATAAATCAGTTTTTCACACTAATAATTATTAATAAAAATACAAATAAAATATACTTTATAAATATCAGTACACTCAATAATTAAATGCATCATATTCACTCATAACTGAGAGATTTTAATTAATTAATTAGGAACCTTTTTTGTACATAAAAATTAGCACATTAAAATTTCAAAGTCTTTAATTTGTCTATATTTATTGTTAAGACTGTAAAATCTACCTAAACTAAGAATATCGTAACGTTTTCAGCAGTACGGCACGAAATTTAAAAAAAAAATCGCCCGAACAGGGACTTGAACCCTGGACCCTCAGATTAAAAGTCTGATGCTCTACCGACTGAGCTATCCGGGCCTGTAAATATTCGAATTCCTAAGCACGTGATGATAGGAGTATACACAATATTACGCAACCTCTGGGTATCCACATAGCTTGCGCTTGGTGACGCTATCGACGCAAGTCTGGCCTTGAATCTATAACAGCTGTATTGATAAGTAGTTACTGTAGCACAGAACACGATTTATTTGTACATTTTTACAAATTTTAATTTGTTTATTTAACAAATGAATGTTTAAACAAATAAAAAAAATTGTTTAACTATTTTTAAAGGTATAAACCTTTACTTTTTTTATTTTGTAAAGTAAATAATAATATTGTTAGCTAATTTTGTTAGTTAATTTTGTTGTAACAATGACAAGCTGAAGTACGTGCGAATTGCTCGCAACGTAGATATTGACTCTGACGGTAATGTTGCTGTACTTTTTCATAGTGAATTAAGTTATTATTTTAATAACAATTTTTTTTAAATAAATTATTTATTTATGTAATTCATTACTAATCATCCCAACAATTTTCGATAGCTTAAAAATATTGGGTTCCATAGCAAATATAACTTTGTTGCAAAAATAAAACTGACATATATCTAATAAGTTTTGTAATCTAATTATTGGCATTTTAGTTGATTAATATCTTTTAGTCTTTTAAAAGAAATAAAATGTGATGAAAGAGGTAATTTTAATATCGGATATGGAACCAAAAGTTTTAAAATTATTGAACTCCAATTACAGAATTTTCACTTTACCAGTTATTAAACTCATAAATCACATTAAGGTCTGATCAATTATACGATCTAAGTTTTAGAATTTTTATACTTTATTTTTGGATAAATTTTCAGCTTAGTATCATTGAATACTTAAAGTCTTATCGATAAGAATATATTTGTATGTGTCTTTGTTGCAAAGTCATGTAAAAGAGATTGTTATTTTAACACATAAATAACTATTAAAAATAGAAAAGTTATGGAAAATTCCAATAATTAAATATTCCAAAAAAAAATTTGTGAATAGATATTTTTTAATATTGGACTTTTAAAACATGAAAGAATGATAAAAAACACTTTAAATTTATGAAAATTTAATAAACAATAATATACGTATCGAATAAATAAATAAATAATTAAAAAATCAAGAAGCACGGGAGCGCTCCGAAGGCAAGTATGAGTGTAATAAGCCAAAAAAATGCACATTGTGAAAATTTAAACCTAAAATTCCTCAACGATTACCCCTTCCCAAGCACTCCAGCCAAGTCAGTCAAAGCTCGCCTAATCTCCCTGAATTTCGATCGGGCTCCAAGAACTCGAGGTCGAAAAAAAACATGAGCGAGACTAAGCAGCGGCGGTGAGTCTGAAAAATGCACACGAAGAGAGGCGGGCGCAATGACACGAGGCGAGGCTTTTTGCCAAACAGCTGCTCGCTTTAACGAGGTTCCCCCGCATAAAAATGCTCGCGCACAGAGAGGAGAAAGGGAGAATGATCCCCTGCTTAGCCGAAGAGTTCCTTTATACGGGGTATATATACTATATAAATTTAAAAAGACTCGACGAAAAGCGAGGAGGCCGTGTTGCGCGAAACAGGATGAAGAGAGAATAAAAAAGGGGGAGGAGAAAGAGAGAGAGGAACTAAGCTGCAGCAGCTGTGAAAAGTAAAAACGAGGAGGGCGATATTCGCTCCTGTCTTTTTTTTTTGCAATCTCGAAACGAGCTGCGTAAATCCGGCGCGCGACAAGTTTGAGAGGACCCGGCTTTTATTTTTTCAAGCCGCGTCTAGGCGAAATTTTCATTCAAAGGATAAACGGGAGCGTCGCCGCGCCGCTCTTTTACCCTTTTACCCGCTGAGCGTTTCGAAAGAAATTGTGTTGCTGCTTTAGGAAATACCGGGATACCGGGAAATACCGAGATAAGCGATTGCGGAGCGATATATTTTAATTCGCTTTCGGGCTGACCGAGTTTTAAATGGTAGTCGGTACTGAGAGAGATCGAACGTAAACTTTTTCAGTTTATCTTACTTATGACGTAATATGATAAAGCACGCACAGCTGAAGTAAGTATGAAATTCGAGTATACTTTTCAAATTTTTGGTACGTTTATACATGTTTATTGAGACAATTATTATTTGACTTGTTGATTTGCGATGCAACGATAACGCCAGAAATAAAATGTATTTATTCTAAGAATTTTATGATTTTTTTAATAAAATAAATCTATAATAAAAAGAACCATAGCGGAAAGAAATTTAAAAAATATTTTTTAGAAAGCCAACTGTTGGCTTTGATTTTTATTTTATGTACATATTATTTCTTGCAGTTCGGTTTCGATATTGGAGGAACTCAATCTATGCTATTCTATTCATACTCGTATGAAAACTGCAAGTGCAGTCAATACAGAGGTGCAGCGATAGGCAGTTTCACCGCAGCTGTCGGACTTCATTTCGGCCATTTATTGGAAAACATGTGGCTTGCACAACAAATAAAACAGACAATCTACAGTAAATATTAAATAAATTCGATTTTATCTTAAATATTCTTGTATTAACACCATTCATAAATATTTTACATCTTTGGTTACATAGACAAATAGATAAATTAAGTTTAATTACTATCTATTACTATCTAATTAATATATTCAAATTATATGTACTCAAAAATAATCGTATCGTAATCATATGTAAGAGATAATTATGTTTTAATCTTGGAGTTATTAGTTATTTACTACGTTAAAAATATTAATTACAAATAATAATAATAATTAATTACATTACATATGTATTTAATGTTTTTTAATCTTTTTTTCAATACATTGCTAACTCCCATCCTCAAATAAACAAAAATTAATAAAGTTTAATTCATCATTATTAAAAAAATTCGCCTAAGATAAAAGTCACTTTGAATTTCAATCGAAAAATTGTCGTATTAGTCAACAAGCCCGTCTTTCCAGTCCGTAATAAATGAAGCCGGGATTCGAAAAGGGCGCCGCCGGCGGAATTCCAAGTTTATATTCCGAAGTAAGATATACACGGCATGTCAGCGAGGCGAGTCAACCACCTCTCGACTAATCTGCCTTAAAACCGTTCGATTCCGATCGAGCCAAAAAGTGAGCTTGAAAAATGCGCGGCGAACGAAATGAAAAGGAGCGCCGGGGCTTTTTGCCAAGTAGCGAGTTTAACGAGATTCTGCGCTCGTCTCTCGCTCTCTCTCTCTGTGTGCGCGAGAGCGGATGTATAACGCGCCGAGAAAATGATCGCCGACTTAGAGGAGAGCTGTTTCGTGAGGTATATGTGTTTGGAGAGAGGGTTTAAAAGATGCCAAGAGATGCAAGATGAAGAGCAAAAGTGAGAGATTACCAAGAAAATATTCAGGACGTATTTCGCCGCTTAATTTTTTTTTTTTTCATTTAGTGCTTATATTTTTAATAATGATATTCTTTTTTATTAGCAAGTTATACAATTATTCTATTTATTATCAACAATATTTTTTAATTCTAGAGAAAATATTGTAACCATTTTTTCTTTATAATCGTATTAAGCACTCTTATAATTTTTTTTATAAAATTTTAATTTATAGAAGTGGCAACGAAACAAATGTTAAAAGAAGTTTTCTTACATTTTATTTTAAAGACAATTAATATATTTTTTCAACTTGTCAGGCTGTAGAACATCTTTTTAAACAGTACAGAATTTTATTTTATAGGCTAGAGCCTAAATCGTGACATTGTTAGCTTTCCATTGATGCACCAAATTTTTTGCGCCGCCTCGCGTTGCTCGCCCACCGTTTCTTCCGGCGTTATTTAAAAACACAAAGAGCATAGCATGCTACAATTTCACATAGGCATGCATTTTTATAAAAAAAAACCATTCATCGTTTTATGAATAAATATGAAGGGCTGAAAAAGAAAAGAATAATTTAAATACACTCTTTGATCTCAAAATTTGGCTGTAGTGCTCAGTTGAGATTCGCGGAAAACTGTTAGGGATTATGGAATTACTTTTCTTTTAAATTTAATTAAAATTATTATACAAAATTATTTTACTAATGTAATTTATTCTTTAAATTATTCTATATTTACTTTTCCTACGTACCTTTGAACATGTTATGCTAATTAAACAGAATTCACACAAATTTTTCAACTTGCTCTCTTATCAAATTCTTTTCTTTTTACATTTTGCAGAATGAATGGCAAGCGCTATTTTTCTACTTCGATGCGGCGTCGTGGAAATGCAAATGATATCATAAGAATTTCTCTGCATTATGGACGCTATATTTTAAAACTTTGTTCATTCCAAAGGCAATGCATGTTTAATTTTTCATAAGAAATAAATTGGGTAAATTAAAAACTAAGCGAGAGAAACTCTAGAGATTAAGTTGAGACAAAGACAATTTGTATTTTATTATAGATACAGACGGGAGTATTTTCTCGGGTGCTTAAAGTTTCTTAAAAGTTAAAACGAGAATGAACGCATTAATGGGTGAATAATTTTAAGTCGAGAAGTTTAAACTATTATTTCTATGATAATAGCTTTGTAAATTTTATGAATTTCTCACGAACATTCTTAGTTTTATTCTAATTGATAACAAAAATTATTGTTCGAACGAATAGAATAAGTTATTATTATTCATTAAAATCAAATAAACTTTAGAACTATTGTAGAGTACTAAATATTCATAGTATCGTATAATACACAATTTTCTAAGTTTCTGTTTAAAATATTTAAATATCAGCATTTTTTGGGAAATAGGTTAATTTTTTTTTAATTTTGTTAGGAACAACTGAATGTTAGTAACCCTGCTTTATCTTTTTCTACCGTGAATTTTGAGTTGAGCAAGACTACTAAAAAAATTTTCTACCACTAGGTGGCGAAAGCTTTGATAATTTATTAATTCAACAAAACTTGCCCACGAAGTTATTTAAACCCATCGACCGAGTTGTTTTTTGTGTAACTGAAACATAGGAAAAAATCAGTTATAAAAAATTTAAAAAGATTAATATAATTTATTATATTATATTTGTATTACATTAATAATTTTTTTTTGAATCATGTAGAGTTTAATAAAAACTTTTTTAAAGTTTGAAATATATTATAATCACGTTAAATTTAAAATTTCAAGAAAGAAAAAGGTAAATTTCTGTCTGTCAAATAATAATGTTTGCACTTTTGATTGCATTTTGAAGTAATTTTTATTCACTTTTATCTGAAAGAATAGGCTAATTTAATAAACTTTTAAGATAATTTTAAATTTATCCAAAATTATTATAAAATAATAAACTAATTTAATAATATTGAAGATAATTTTAAACTTAAAATCGTACAAAAATATAATGGAAAATTTGACGATTGAACGAACTTACCTGTAAGTGATATATATCCTAGCATCCTTAGTATACTGGTTTTTCAATATTCATTTGGAATACCTTTGTACCGCTTTCCATTAAAATAATAATCTTTAAAAAAATCTAATTTATTTTAATTTATTCTAATTTATCTAATTGCTCATAAACCTCATTCTTAAACTTCCCATTAGATTAGCTATGCTAATCGAAGTTCAGCTAAAATTTAAAAAAAAAAAAAATAAATGCAAAACCTCATCCGCACGCTTACGCCATCATCCCACACTTCCCACTCGATCCGAGATTAAGCCATACGCCCGAGAGCCTCCTCGGACTCGCGTACTTTCCGCAAAAAATAAAAGCCCCCAATGAGAAAATCAGCGGGCGAGCTTACACGTGAGCAGCACACATGCACGGCTTAGCCATTATAATATCGTTAGCGACACGCGAGCGAACGGATGAGTAGCCTCGGTAATTATGACTTGGGCCACACTGCGACCGCGCCGCGCCGCGACTCGTCGGTCTGCGCGGCTGTGTGTTCGTTAGCGCGCGAAAATACTTCTTGACCCGGTTGGCTGTCGTCGTCACTGCTCCAGATAATAGGGAACCATTGTCCCCACTACTCGAGTAGCCCTTGTTTACGCTCTCGGAGCTTTTTCTGCTTCCTGAAGAAGGAAGGCTTGGGCACGACCGACGCTTCCTTACGTAAAATATTTGCGCGAGCCTGTGACGTGAGATGATTGTCACGTGCATAATTAAGAGTTATTCGATACAACGATCGTCCAAATTGTTTTCATTGTGGGTTACTGAGGTTGTAGAGAAATTTAAGACGAATGGAATGATAATTTTTATGGAAAAAAATCTCCATTTAAAATAGTTCTTCACTTAAAATAATATTTAGAAAGATGCTCTGAAAAGAATTTCTAAAAATAGAGGCGTTAAAGCTCTTTATTATCATTAACGTGTAATAAAGATGAATGTTTAATTTGATAGAGATGCGTTATACATTCATGTACGCTTAATTGCTCCCAATCGACTTTAATGCACATAAAAGTCAATCGGCCTGAATGAGTGAAGCTCTTAATGACATTGAACCTTTGTAAGCTTGCGACTTACTTATTCAGGAGGCGGTGAACTGAAATCTAATTTTTTCATTAAATTTAATATTGTATGACTTTTGTATTATAAATACTAATTGAGCATGAGAAAAAATCTAGATGTTTTTTTAAATAATTTATTAGTGTAGAATCACAACGTCCGAACTCTTCGAAGACCGGAAAATAATTCGACGGAGGAGAAATTCAATCACGTAAAATTTATATAACATCCTAAACAACTTTCATAGATTGGAAGAGATATAAATTAAACATTTAAAGATTTATGTAAAAAACTATTTTAAATTAATTTATTTTATTAATAAACATTATGAAAAAAAATAATAATTCTGTATCATAAATTGTTTTCTTGAAGTTTCATTTATTTAAAAATGAAAACGTCAGATTTTGCAGGATTACATTAAAGAACTGTACTTCCTTTGTATTCCCTAAAACAATGGTATCACTCACTATTCTTTTAATATTTATAGAAGTAATTTGAAAGAAAATTAAATTTTTCTTTGATAAAGTTTTAATTAAAATTTCGTATTCCTTGCAATTTGGCTCCTTCACTCTCTTTGTGTATGTTGTTCCTCCTGAATAGAAAAGTTCTACGAGTGTATAAGAGAAGCACGGAATTATTTTAGTCACCGTCAGCCTAGAGTCATACAACTTTGACAATTCTTCAAGCGTCTTAACCCGCAAGACAAATGAAAAATATGTAAATCTAAAGTAATCTCCAAAATGAATAGAAAGATCTTTTTATTTATATTCAAAAAAAGCTAATCTATTTGGTGAAAAAACTCCTTTCTAAATTATAAATTACTTAAATGTCCGAACTACGGAGTTCATTTATCGACGTGTACTTAATATTCGAATATACATTTTATTCAATACATTCTTAATGTTTCAATTGCATATTCTTATATACAAGTACATCGTATCTGTAACAAACACCAAAAGTGTTCCCTTTTTTCATTATTCATATTATGTCCAGTCATAACCCGTTTGATTTCTCTCAAAATTCCAGATCCATTCAACAAGTTTGTTAATCCATTATTTATCACGCATCGGCGATCCCGGAATAAAATGAAAAAAAGTCTATCGATAGCGCATATATACGCATAAACGGAAGGGAAAAACTTGAACGGGAAACCGCCGAGGAAAAAGTTAGCGCTGTATAACAATGAGAAATCGCCTCGGCATAGACCGCTGCAAAATGGACTCTAACGAAGCGAACGTATAATAATTCCGAGCCGGAAGCGATTTCAGAAACGTTCTCTCTTTCGCCTTTTCTTCGCTTTTCCCTCCCGCTGCGTGTACATTCGTATAGTTCTTTCTGAAACGAGAGAGAAAAAAAAAAGGATTCACGGTAGAACTCGCGAACAAACCTATGAAGGTTCCGCCCGCAGTGGGAAAACATTGAAAGTGAAGTCGAGAGAAAATTTTAATTAACACGTAATAATCGCTGTTCTTTGGTCGTACACTTTTTCCGCGCCAAAGAAGCGAGTCTAGAAGAAAAGCTGACGAGTGCTCGTTATATACACTCGGTGGATACGGAGATTGCCGAGCTAAGCGCGATGCTTTACGGTAGGAGTAGTGTCGTACATCTGCTTTTAACTCTCAAACTCTGGGACAGAAAAAGTAGAAGACAGGATGTATAAACTTTGATAGAAGCAGTTTTCCTCGTTTCGCCAATTTTTGGCTTTCGTGCCAAGTTTTTGAAAATTCACAAATTTTTAGCCCCAAAAACCAATCTCTATGTCTTCTTACTAGATTTAGTGTCTCTTCTTCCTCGTTTTCAAAACGCCTTTTTGATACTTCTCGCCATAAGCTAGATCTCTACCTGTTGTTGATAATGCTTCTGGTAATTCGTATAATTTCTTGTCCAAACATATTCCCTCCATTTTCGATAGAAATATATGTAACGATACATTATTGAAAGATATTTTGCTCGTATTGCCATTAGAATCCTTTCAATCTCAATAACCCAACTAAATTATTCTTACAAGCCTAATACTCATTATCGTTTCCAAATAAAAACTTCACAAATTGCAAGAGCCTGAAATCCCCCTGCCACCTGCAGGCGGAACAAATTTTTTCCTAACAAGCCTTTACCGGGCGCGCGAATTATCCCCCCGGATTACGGGGCACAATTAAAGAGGAAGGAAGGAAGGAAGCTGCGGGGTTTTATCGCGGCCGGCTAGTTTACATTCGTAAATGGCTTAGAATTGCTGTCGGGCAAAGAGGCGCCGGGAAAGTTCGCTCGACATCGCCTGCGGAGCTCCTCGATGGACTTATAACCCCTTCGTAATTATTTCGAAAGTTCCCCGCCCGAATTAATCGTCGGGAGCATCTTACAGGCATCGGTTATGCATAACGTACGAGTGCGCGCGAGATTAATTTCAAAAGTTTGAATCGACGAGAGTTTTGAGGGATAATGATGATATTTTGATTGTTGCATAATTCGATTAAACGTATTTCTCTAAACATTGAATAGCTTGTTGTTCTGGTCTAAAGTATTTTTTATTAAAAAAATGTATCTCTTCATTAAGAATTTTTAATAAAACTGTATCTGTCGATATTTTTTGCCTTCAACAAATCTGTTAAATAACAGTAAAAAAAATAATAAATTAGTAGTTCTTTCATATAAACTTGATTAAAAAAAAAATTGTTGCCTTAATACATAGTACAGAAAATGTTAATCTTCCATTCATAAATTTACTTTACATTCTACAACTAAATCTATTTCGCAACGCAATCAATTACCCATCTTAAATTTATTTAAAAACACCCGAAAACCAAAATCTATCCCCTTCCAACATTACGAACCCTCAAAAGCCCACTGCCCGGCATCTCGATCGAAAACGAGCGTTAATTCAATCGTGCCCAGGGACGTAAATAAAGCGTCCGGGCGATTAGCATCGGGTGCGCGTGCTCCGAATGGAAACGCGGGCGAAATCATTCGCTCGACCGCCGCGAATTTCGCGTCTAATCGCCAATACCGCGGCCGAGAATCAGCCAGTCGCGAATGCGTGACTCAGGGGGCAGGAAAATTAGGCTGGAGCGCGTAATTCGGTGTCTGTTACGGTTGCCGCTCGCCGGGGGGCGGCCGCTGTAATTATTAATTACCGAGGATCGCCCGAGGACGTGCCTTTCCGACTGCCAAGGAGGTGCAGAGTGCACGCTGAGCATTAGGTTTCGGTTGAAGGCTGAGAGTGTTTTTGACGAGGAGCCGCAGTTCGTGACGAATTAAATGTTTCATGCATTGCAGGTTTATTATATTTTCGGTCGTCCGTGTTAGACTGATGTTTGATTCGTTATTTATAAAGAATTTAAACGAAGTTGAGAGAAAAAGACTGCCTAGAACCATGGTTTTAATGTATGGATAGATAAAGCAGATTTAACGTACATTTAACGGTGGTCTCATAGTGTCACAAAGATGACGTGGTAGTCTTAGAAAAAATTGTAGTTATCTAATTTACAGTAACACTCAAAATTATGTTATAATAATATTAATTATTGCACGTTATTAATTACTATTGCTAATTATAAGTTAATTTGTACTATTAATAAATAATAATTATACTTGTATTTTATGATGTATAATAAAAAAAAGAATGGATTTTTTTTTTCAGTTTTGGTAATTTTATGTTAACATCATGTTAGTCTTTCTGCATCTGTTTCTGTATCCTTTTTCGCATAAGCCATCTTTCCAGTTCTTCTCTGTCTTTTTCTTCTTAAAATATGACTAACAAAGAACGAACCGAATATTAATTACAAGTTTAAAATTATTTAAAAAAGTAGGTTTAAAGCTATCGTTTTTTACTCTTCCAGCTGTTCCTCCAAATTCCAGGAGGATTTCAATCTCCCTTATTTATAGCCGGAGCGGTAATGCGTTTCTCACTGAGGCGATTGGATGTGCGCAAATTTATCGACGCGTAAGAAGGATGGCTTGTTGATCCAGGGCGAAAACGCGATTGAAAAAATGATTGACTGCGCAGCTCATTGTTTGGAGCTTTTTATACGTCTGATTCGAGAGAGTGCAGCTCAATGCTTGTCGTTGCGCCGCGGTCGTTACTGTAAATTCTCGAGGAATCGAGAGGGTGGAAGAGATGGTTTTGTATCTTGATTGGATTGGCCTGCGCGTGGACAAATTTTTCCTTTTAAGGACAATTGGAAAAGCGACTAAAATTTCTTCTTTATATAAATAAGAGATTTTTAGATGCTCTTTTTATAAATTTATTAGTTTAAAATAACAATCGCCGTCAAGCAGTAAAACTTGAGAATAAAATTTAAAAAATCCGCTGCCAATTCATCAGCACTTAGCTTCCTAAAGTTTAATATTTTTTTTTTATTAAATTACTTTTTGGAACTAAAATAAAACAGTGAGTTTTGCGCGCATTAGTAATTATTGCACCGTAATATATAAAAAATTAAATGAAATATTTCTAAAAATCAACATTCAGATTCAAAACACAAACAATTCACGCGCAAAGCCAGTGGAAATCTCGCAGTGAATGCAAATAGTTCTATAAATTCACGAAGCTTCCCAACTTTTATCCTCTCTCGACGCGATGCCTTCTTTTTCTCTTGTCGGCTCATCAATCCTACACCTACGCCAAGGGAAATGATCCAGAGGAGCTTTATCAGAACGCGATTTGTGAATTTATGCTTCCTAAAAAAGACTCTGCGGGAAAATCAATTGAAAATCGTCGTTGGCGTTGTGTGCTGGAAGAGAAATTTGCGGTCCTTAAGCTGTCTACTGAAATCTATCTATCGAAATGCTTTTACGAAATTTCATTATTTTTCTTAACTCACAAGTAGATGTTTCATTGAATTCCAACCCAAGCAAATTATAAAAATCCCCTGAAACCGTGAAAGCCCAGCCGAACATCCTCCCGTCCAAAATCCAATCCTACCCTCATCGACGCCCAACAAGCAGCTCCATCAGCAGCGATCAAAAAGCCCCGAGCGCGTGACAGCAGCGGGCGCCCTTAATGGACGTCCCCGTCGCGCATTTGTCGCCATAAGATGAGCCCTCGTGCAGTTTCGCGCCTGTTCGCAGCTACCGCGCCGCAGAACAACCGCGGGACGTTCCTGCGTGGCTATTTTGCCCACCGACGACCGCGAACGCTCGTGTGATTCGGCCCGCGGGCTGCGAAGCGTTGGAGGCCTGATTTACGCCGCCTGCCTAGAAAGCGCTGAAACCGGCTTTCCGGCTGGAGTTTGTTCGCGATTTTTGGCTTCGAAATGGCTTCGGGCAGGATTCGGGGCAAATGCTGATGACGCGTGCTGTGATTATTGAAATGTGATGATGAGTATAAGGTTCTAACTTACCAAAACACGTAGTTCCATTGTAATGCTTAAATTATTAATCATATTTAAATTACAATTTTCTGCATAGTTGCAAATTGGTAATATTATATAATAAACTACACATCTAACAAAAAATACGTCGAATCGTTATAATGCTAATTATTTATTCGCAATCCATCCGTAAATCTCATTCCCACGATCCGCATTTCATCCGAATCCATAATCAGGAAAATTTGCGCTCGAAAAAATCTTTAAACTAATCCAGCTCGCTAACTGGCAAGTCTTCCCCTTTACCCCCAGCAAGCGAATGTTTACAGAGCGGGCAGAAAAATCTGAATACCAGATCTTATATCGCAGTGTTGACTTTGTAAGCAGCTGCGAACGCGGCACCGATTTATCCGCAGAAATATTTTCGCGTGCTTTCCCGCAGTTTGCCTCATTATCGTTTCATATCAGCTCGCAAAAAAAAAAAAAAAACGGTAGAGAGCGAAGCGAGCGATTGCTTATTAAAGAACTGCCTAGCAAAAAAAAAAAACAAGGAATTTTCTTCCTGACGAAGCAATCTGTATCGAGGCATCGTCGGCGCGCGGGGGGTTATTACATTATTACCATATTTTTTTCGAGCTCTTACCTCTGTGAAATTTGCATACAAAGCCGCGGGTATGTGCACTTCGCGCGGGGTTTCACAGAAAAATGCGAGGGTAATAACGAGTCTGTATAACGGCCGTCCGATCGCGTTTATTTATGTACGTCGAGCGGCGCCTTTTTTTTATTATAATAATTCAACCGAGTCGCGATAAAGCAGCTTTCATTTTTAGCGATCGCGTCGGGCCGCGCCGCGATTTAAATGAGCGTTGAATTTTCATGACGAGAGGGATTATTATCGTCCGCGAAGTGTTTTAGAGCGCCGCGCGAAAAAAAAAAAAGATTTGATTTTCTGTAGCGGTGTTATGAATAGTGATGAATTCATTCCGGAGGAGATTGCTTTTTTATGGGGAATTTGAATTATTTGTTTTGATTATTTTTTTATTCTTTTGTTGTGGGAACAGAAGCTGAAATATGCTTTAAACGTTACTGCATTTTAATTCTAAATACCTGCAAATGTATTTTAACAAAACTTTTTGCTAATAGATTTAGGGTTGTAACCTTAATTTTACTTTACTAATACGACAATTATTAAAAAAACCATAAATCATCTAAATAACACTTCCAAGTCTGATCTGATTTTTGCCAGTAAAAGCTCATTCGTTTGTAGTCGGCTTGACTTTCCCGGCTTTAATGATTTACCTCCCCAAAGAAAGCTCGACGAAAAAGCGACCGTACCAGACTCGTGCGGAGCATCGTGGACTATATACTTCGTCTCGGGCGCCTAATCGATTATGACTATCCGGCGGGACATTATTCATAAGCGGCGTATCTCCCGAGCCGATATTATAAGCGCCTCTCGCGCGTCGTTCGCAATTAACGCATCGCTGAATATGCGCGCGCATTATTAACACAGCGCGTCGAATCCGCTCCTGTATTAATTACGATTTGCCGCTTCCTGATATATTTTACCCGAGCCGAGGCTTAGTCGACGCTGCATTGGCTGCTGACTTTTGAGATGTTTTTGCTGGTCGCGAAGGATGGAGCTTAAGAGTTTGGATGTTTTTGTGAGGTAATGTTGTGTGATGCGAATTATCCTTTCAGCTGGTTAGGAAATATGTATTCATAAACCTACGGATACTCAATACAATTTATTGGACTAATCTCATAGATTTGACGTAGAATCTGGTTATCGAATAAAATTTAATATTATGTCGTTTAACATAATGCAATATCAATTTTGGTTACAATACACATTATAGTGGCTTTGACTCGGTATAAGACATAAACGCAGAAACTTTGTTATGGAGTCTCAACCAGCAAACTTCAATGTTACAGCTGAAGCTCACGTTTATGAGTAGACATGGTTTATTGCCAAAAGGATTTAATACAGCATGGTATAGTTTACTCGAATAGTGTTGTAAAGGGAGACTCAAAGCACGTTTCCAACCAAACGCTTCGGGGAGAATGCATTTTTTAACCATCTGATGAACGTAACGTTACTCTGACTCGAATAATGAAAATTAAACTTTATTGTTTGGATAACTTTTAAGTTATTATTCACAGTTATTTACATTCTCTGTCAATCTTCTTAATAAGAATGATACAAATTATTTATACCGGAAAAAATTATCTAAAATAACTTCTAAATTAACGGAACTAATCTTTTAATAAAAACCAAATAGTATTCATGCACAACACATAGATTATATAATAATACAACATAAACTCGCACATCCACAAGTCCCCAGCCCCGTAAACACCCAAAACCCTGCCGCATAAAACTCTGCCCAAAGCTTCGTTCAACTCAATTCAAACTCGACGCCATCCGGCTCGCTCAACGAGAAGCTCCCTACTACATTCTCCCCTCCTCCCCAGAATTCCGGAAATGCTGCTTCTCGCGCGAATCGCATTTTCGCACGTTCGATTCAAAGAAGCTGCGCAAGTCCAAGTGCCGCCGTCTAATCGAGCTTGAAATAGTTAAGCGCTGATCCTTGCGATACAATCCGCGACATTAGTCGCTTTGTCGCGCGCTTGAGAACGGATTGAAATCTGGAGGGTTGCTGCGCCAACCCTTTAGTCAAGTATCTTATCTGTTGAAAAGGTATTTTATAGAAGGTAGATGACTTGCTTTATAGAAATAAGTAAGTAGTGGAGAAAATTAGGCTATATGAATCTCTATAAAAAAAAAGTGAAGAAAATTAGATTTGTAAATTAGGTAGAAATAGCTTTAATAAAGAAAAATTAAGTGTTTTTAAAGCTCGAAATTCCGTCTTATTTCTGTCTTTTTTTACGACACTTAAAGAAACAATTTAAAACTTAATATTTCCCTCTGCACGGTAAACGAAAATTCGTTCTTAAATCCAATCCAAGATCTTTTATTAATTGAAAAGGAAGACAAACAAAATGATTTTAATTGCGTTAAAATGCATTTCATTGAGAAACGCAATCCTCCTCTCGATCTGACCGTATTTCCGGACTCGAACGCCAAAAAAGCTCGAGAAACCGTGCAGCCGCAACGAGGGTTTAAAAATTCATCGAGGCGTGGCCGCGAAATTAACAAAATTTTTAAAGGATTCACGCCGTCGTGATTCTTGACAACAAAAGCGCGGAACTTTTGGGTTTTCGGCGCGCCGGCCCGAACTTTCTTCCCGGGGCCGCCGCCCGGGGTATTATCTTGCTACTTAGCTATTTGTATTTCCGAAATTTTCCGGTTAATCCAAGTGAAATTCGGCGAGCCGGGGCAAAGTTTAAAGTTCAGCGGTCTCAAGCACGCTTCGCGGTTTTGAGGAGGTGGCTGAGGGCGGGCCGCAACTGTACTCGGCCCCGGAAACCATTGCCAGTCGGACCTCTCTCCCTAGTCCGCTAAGAACTTACTTCGAATTGCTGTAGGTGCGTCGTTTCGAATTTCAATGAATTTTGGAAGAGACTGGTTTTTTTTTGCATTTTTCTCGTGCCGCTCGTCGTATTTATTACAGAAACAAAGTAATTATCTAGAGTACTTTTATTTATGTTCTTTTTGTTGTAACTAATTATTAAATTACGTAAAAGAAAAATTATATTATTATAAAAGTATTATTCTAGGAGGTGTTGTATGAAATTATTTAATCTCTGTAACCGTTGCATTCTGCAATTTTCCTAAAATCTCTTAATCTTTATGTATAATTTTAGCTTCTAAATAATGAAATTATATTTAGCTCGTCATCTCAAAGGAAATGTAATTAGTCTTGTTCGAACAAAAGATATCCAATTTTCAATTAAGCTCCTTTCACACTTTCACACCAAAATTCGTACCAATGATTCGCAGCAACAACGTCCGTCGAAGCAACGCGGCATTAAATAAATTAGCTACAATTACATGTAATTAGAGCCCCGAATAATTCCTCTCGAAACGATCAATTAAAATCAGCCCTGGAAAGCGCGACAATCGCCGTTCCCGCCGTTAGGAAATAATTAATTTAAAAAATTGCCCTCCCACAAAGAGAGTCGCGCCGCCGTCGACGCCTCGTAAACTGCCTTTAAACGACGTAAAAAAAAAAAAAAGAAAGAAAGAAGTAGCAGCCATCGTGACCGACGGTCCAATTTAGCATTCGTTAATTACCGGTGCGAAACGCTGCTCCGCGACGCGTATAAAGCATTTTTGTCTCCCATTTAGTCGCGAGAGAACAATGCCCGATGACAATGCGGCCGCGTCGAAGCTGCGATGTATATATGTATAAACACAAATGAGAATTTCGCGGCCTCGTTTGAAGGCCCCGACAATGGAGGGGGGAAGGAGCTGGCTTTTTCGGGAGTGAATAACAATGGTCAGACAGTCGCTTTGGAAAAAATCTCACTTTATTCCACTCTCTCGGCTAAATCAAGGCACTTATAATCAACGCTGATAACGTATATATCGAATGGTAGGCTGCTGGCTTCGGTGGATCTATAACGTGACTTCTTGTTGTTCGAGTCTCCGTTGCGCGAAAGCAAGGGACGCGGCGCAATGTTTCTCCAGCAGCTGAATTAAATATGCGAATGACTGAAGAAGAAATAACTATTTGGTTGTCGAGAGTACAGAATTTTTTCGCTGATTTTTAAACCTTTCGGATGAGTTGTCGAATATTCTGACTGCGATGTTTACTTCGTTTAGTTCGGTACCGTATGAAAATTTTCGGTCACTGACTTCGACTCTGAGCTCGAAATTCCAATATTTAGAACGTTGGAAACAACCTTCCTATCACTTTTGCTGAACATTTTGTTCCCATTGCAAGCTTCATAAAGCACTGTTAATATCATAGTGACAACAAAATAATTAAACAAAATTATTTTGTTTTATAATCAATAAAAAAAAAGACGTTAAAACAATTCAAAAGCTCTCATCTCGAAAGGATTAAAAACTTTCACATTCATCGAAACTCGTCCACAATTATTAAAAATCGCTACAATTACATAATATCTTGACCTACCAGTACATTAAGTATGTTAAAAACAACTGACATTAATCTCCTAACTACGCAAGATTGACCCAACAGCTACGTCGAGTTTTCGATCGAACGGGGCCCCCTCGTGTTAGTACAATTGATTATTTATCACACATCAACAAATACACGAAAGATTCGTTCAATATTGACTATATGAACAGGTCGGTACAGCTCCATACATGCGCGCGGAATGGCTTGCGCACGTTCGACAAACGGAGCGAATGGAAAGGAGAGGCTCCCCTTATTGCTCGGCACGATCGCAAAAAGTTTACAATTATTGCGACGCGCGTTCGACGATGTTTATCTTTTTTAAATACGAACAAACTGTTACATGAGAAATTAAATATTGCACGTGGATTTAGGTTTGTACTTATCGACTGTGTATGTTTGCGTTTGGATGGCAAGATTTTTGTACAAATAACAGGTAATTACAAAAGGTAAGTAACAGAGAATAACAAGGTTGTCTGTATACATTTCTTTCGTTACAATAGTGTTTGGAGATAATCTCGTATTGAAGTAACTTAAAAAGTAGAACTAAAATACGTTACATTTGTAAAGTTTATATTTCCCTATACGTATAAATCTATTACATGTACATTCAATAATGCTTTGATTCAATTTTCTTTTTAAATTTACAGAAATTGTAATAACTATATTACTCCACTTTTTACCCGCATTCCCAACCATTTTTCAGCTTACAATCGACACAAAAGCCGCCCCGAAGAAAATGCAACGTCGTCGGCGACAACTTCCCTTTTACCATCAACGACGTATCAGCGAGCTGTTTAACAGGCGAATCATTAACGCATTAAGAGGGACGCCATTGAAAACGCCGGTCGCCGCTGAAAGGACGGGCTTTCGAGCGGAACGCGAACGATGACGCCCTGTGCGTATAGCGTTCGAGTGCTCTCTCTCTCTCATTGTCATTCGGAGCGCACCTCGTGAAGCCGAGCGCGGAAAGGGCTGCGTCCGCGTATTTTTTTAGACGCGTTTCCGCGTCGGGATAATTGAATTAATTCATTGGAGAGAGATGCCTTTTACGTATGATTAATGTTTCTTGCGGAGTATTGGCGGGTTTTTACATTTTCAAATGGAATGTAAATGCTGATTTCTACTGCATATTGAATAGCCTCGTCGTCATTAATTAATGAGAAGAGAATCATCTTTCTGCGGTCAAGAGAATTGTTTCAAAAAATTGAATTTTTTTCTGCAGATATTTAAGCGTAGCAGAATTAAAAAAAAATCTTTGAAAACTAATAAAAGTATAAGTTTACAAAATTGAATGTACACAAATGAATTGAAGTTTTGGCACTCGAGTAGACAAATAGACATATAAAACAAAACGCCAAATCTATACATAACGAATATAAAATCTTAAAAAAAACTAAATGGCAATCTTTCACAACGTCATTTTAAAACAAAAATCATTTTACTAGAATTATTATAATATTGTAATATCTTTCTAATCTAATGTACAATATTTATAATTAATTTTATCTTATTACGCAATCAAAATTCGTGCTCGAACATTCTAAAGCCGTTAAAAATCGATTTAAAAATCTAGTATTCACTATATGCATTCGAAAATTGAATTATAATTAAGATTTCTGAACACGCTTTAAACCACAGTTCGGCTACAGAATTTAGCGTCTGCAGCATTGAATGATTTAGAGAATAAATTAGTCTTTTTAATTACACTTATAAATTGGCTATATATTACTAGATTACGTATTGCATTTATACAAAAGTAAAATATGAATAAGATTACGGTCGTTTCAATTTCAAAATTCAATAATCAAATATTTTGTTGCAAATATTCTTCATTGAACTTTTAAAAGCTACATCGTTGCTTTATAATAAATATTTAAATGAATATTGTTTAAAGGACCGTATCTTCTGATTTAATTAAAAATAGATAACATGAAAATCTGAAAATTGCATCCTGATCGAGAATCTATAAACCAGTAAAATCTAAAACCTAATTAACTTTATTTGATCTACCAATAAGGAACTAGTATCCAAAAATCCATTGAACTACTTACTTTAGTTTAAAACGTTTTGTAAATTTCTATAATTTTTTTAAGCAAGCTCTACTAATTAATTGAAACATGTAAGTTTGCACGCTGAAAATGCTTTGCTTAAGACCTGTCGAACAGGAATAACTTTAAAATGGTGTAAGTTTAAACTGAATGTTGATTCAGCCTACAACTTCACAACAAATCTGACTTAAATAAAATATTTTCACCTCCGAATTGACACGATTCGTCTATTTTACACGTACAATATCTACGAAAAAATAGTATCTAGGTATCAAAACGCTCAGTGACCTTACCTCGTTTTATGTTCCTGTAAAAATAAACGAATCTCAACGCGTCCTTCACTTCCTCTCGACTACATCTGAGCGTATTAACACCTACCCAACAATTATATCATTCGTTAAAAAAATATTTATCTCAATAAAATATCTGTCTTTATCATTTATCACAACGTCACTTGTGCGTAATCTTCATCAATGGTCAGAGTCTCTAAATAACAAGTAGTGGCGTCATAATAACGTTATTAAAAACCGTAATAAAAAATAATTAATTCACTAAAAGTCCCGTTGCAACATCGATCCTCTGATTGTCGTCTTTACTCACTTGTCATATCCACGTGAATATCGTTAAATGAAGTACTGAACAAAGTACTGTAATCCGACAGAAGAATTGAAAAAAAATCAGACGCAAACGTAAACAGTTGAACTATGCAGTTTCCTCTATCGTCGCTTCCTCGCTAATTTTTGACTTGCCGCACTTTTTGGACAGCGGGAAACTCGTCTTGGCCAGGATATCCTGAATTTCGGAGAAAGTCTTCCGCTTCGTCTCTGGCACGGATCGAAAAATGAAGACAAAGAGTAGGAAGCATGAAACGGAGAAGACCCCGTAAGACACGTGAGAGCCCACGTTGGTTCCCACGACTTCATAAAGTTTGGATATGACAAATCCCATGAGTCCATCAAAAACTGTAATAACGGCTCCAGCGATACCCTTGACATTAGTAGGAAATAGCTCTCCTATTAGTAAATTTGGCATAGTGCCCAAGCCAATCTGGTAGACGACCTGGAATAAGATGACCACGATGACAGGCAGAAGATTCACCGAGGAAACATCCGATCCACTGGCAGACATCGACATGTAGACACTCAAAGTACACAGCGTCACTGCACATCCGAAACTGGACACGATCAGTAACAGACGTCTACCCGCACCTTCCACCGTCATGGTACATACAGCACCGGACACCAAACCAACCGCCAAAACGATAATCGTTGCCACGTGAGAGTTGATTCCGACCTTAGCTTCCACAAACAAAGCTTCCAAGTACTGCATCGTACTAAAGTTACCACTCAATTGCTGTCCCAAAATCAAACTCATAACAATCAACAAAGCCTTGAGATTATTAGACTTGGTTAGCAGTAAAAAGTCCTTGAACTTAAAGTCCAACTCCATGAACTCGCCGTTGCTCCCAACGATATTCCTCCTCACTTCCTCGATTTCACTTCGAATCTCCTCAGAATTGCTGATGTCTTTGAAGAAGGCAATGGCCTTAATCGCAGCCATCTTTCTTCCTTTGCTCAGTAGATAGTAAGGACTCTCGGGGAACCAGCTGAAGGTGAGAATGAAGACGATGGGGACACCAAGCATCACGAAGCCCAGAATGTGATACTCCGTCCAGGGTCCGACGGTGCAGGCCAGCAGCGACCCCGTGAACACGTTCACGGCTATTAATGTACTAAGGGCACCGCGGATGTTCACGTCTGCCACCTCGGAAACGTACATCGGGTTGGCGGTGTACGACATGCCCACGCCTATTCCCAGGATCACTCGGGAGAAGTACAGGTACCAGACGTTTGTTGCGAAGAGGACCAGCAGCCAGCCGATTATGTAGAAAACGGATGTTATAAGGAGGCATACTTTGCGCCCCCAACTGGAAAAGAGACGTATATTTATATACTTATTATAATCAACTAACAATACCTTTTGTATACATTTTGCCTTATTATTACTCTGGAATGTGCCTTTCAAAGTAAGCATTAATCTTTCAAAATGTGGAAATCAATAAATTATAATTATTCATTTTATTATTGCATCAATGAACCAGATTTAACATTTATTGTTGATTGTCTCATATCAAGTAACATTGAATTTAAAATAGAACTTGGTGATTACTTTAAAGACACTCTCGAAACGAAACGATTTGCATTCAAACACATTTATTTACAAGCTTAATAGACCAATTGGAGTAGATGAATTGGCGACATTAGTTAAGTAATAAAGTACTTACGTAGCAGCAACGTAAGCTCCGTAGAATGGGCCCATCATTGATCCTATCACAGTCACAGAAATAACCCACGAAGATTGGTCTTTTGTGATATGAAAAGGTGCTTCCATCTTTGGATCAGTAAGTTGTGTTGTAGTTGTAGTGGTCCAGCCGTAAACTGTACCGGCAGCTACCATTGATAAGGTAGCTAAAACATTAAGAAATACATTATTTACATATTTTTTTTAAATAGAATTCGCGAATTCAGACGAGTTATCTAAGTAATTTCAATGTTATTTAGACCTTAGATATATTTTTATTAGTAATTCATATATATTTACGGTATTAAATAACATTTTTTATTTTATTCATCAATTTCCCAAAACATTTTATTTCTGATGAGTTTTAGTCTGATATTTTACAACTGTGTAGTAAATATTTGTTTTTCTCAATCAACTTCATGAGAATAACTTTCTAACTATACTCCCAAACTAAACACTAAAATTTTCAGCGAAATCCCATTAGAGCAGAAAAGGACTCGCAAAATCAACAAACCCGTGCAGTTCGTCCATTTACGACTAAAACTTTAAAACTTTAAAAATTCAAATCCAAACAAACCCCGCCGAGCGAACTAGTTTACAAAACAAAAACCCAAAGGGGGCTAAGAAGCGCTCCGCCTCCAGAGAAACCGCCCTCATTGAAAGCCCGGCCCGAGAAAGCCAGCCTAAAAAAAGGTGTTCCGCCGGTCATTTAGCCCCGACAAAAGTAAGTAAGAAAAAGCTAAGAAAGAAAGTAAGAAAGACCCGCGTTAAAAAGAGTCCGCTCTAAAGGTCAGCTTGGCGCATCGAAATAGCCGGCGCGGCGCGGCGGCGTGTCGCGTCGCGGCAATGCGGGGCAAGGTAAAGTCGACGCTGCAAAATCTCGCGCTATAATCCTCCTTTCTTTTATTTCGCGCAGTAAAGGTGATAGCGGCGAAAATTTACGGCCACCTACACTTTAAAGTTTCCCTTTTTTTTCCTCGGTCTCTCGGGCTCGGTGCGTGGCTGGAATGCGTACGACCGAGCCTTTTATTATGCTCTCTGTGTTGGTATTATAAGGCTCGGGGTTTCTTTTATCAGACCGCGAATGAGGCGCATTTGGATTTCGAGGGATGAGGGAGGTAATAAGGCTGTGGAAATTGGCTCTTTAAGTGGGAGGCTGAACTTTGGAGTTCTTGGGTTGTTAAAATGCGTTGATGTGTATTGTTATTTTCTCGCGTCTGCAGACGTACTCGTGAATAATTGAATTTTATTAAAGATTGCATTAAGTAAAAAATTGTAAAACTTAAGTTTGAAAAAATATTTTATATCAGATGTCGTACAAATTTTTTATCTGGAGCCACTTGAATTCATTAAATTCTCAATGACCTACATTATTCAGATAAATTAGAATTTCATACTGTAGACATTTTGTGGTGGGAGAGTTGAACGAAGGCCTTGGGGTCCTTGGGGAGTGGAAAAAGCCTCGGCACCTTTGGGTACCCGCCCGACTGGTCGCTAGGTGGCGTAGCGCCGGGTTTTCGCGCTCGCTAGCAGACCAGTCGAGGCAGTGTGATATATGAATCCGGGCTCAGGGAGTACTCATGGGGTCTGGGGCAAAGATTGTCCATCGTCTGCGCCACTGACGAGTCTTGGTGGAAAACCCTGAGACGAAACGCCTAGGCTTCCCCCAGCCTCCTACAATACTCTCTTTAAAATTACTAATAAGGTTAAGGAAAGTATAACACTTTCCTGACTTTCAAACTAATACCTTTATAATAATTACTCCTTAGTTCATTATAAATAATATCAATATAAAAATTTAAATCATCATCACTACATAATACTTTTGTGTTAAAGCATAAATTTTAAAAAGTTCTAACAACTCAATGAAATTTAGAAAAAATACAGCCTAAGCATTGAATCGCTTAGAAAAATATATAAACCATTCCTCTGAAATCTAGAATCCCGAATGAAACCACATTATCTCATCAGTAAGTATTACTTACCAGATATGCACGCCGCCCATTGTTTCCATTGAGTTCGTCGCGATTTGATTTTGTCCGACATTTTCACGCCTTCCTCGAAAACGTAGTATGGTGTACTAAAGGACACGGAGTCCTCGTCCTCCTTCTTATCCTCCTCTTTGATATCCGTCGCTTCTTCCTTATTTCCCAACTAAAAAGAAGTAATTCGTCAGCGTAAATGTCCATACGTACTCTTTCAAACTAATTATTTTCCAAATTGGTATTTAAGGGGGGTCTTGCACCAAAATTTAAACTATATTTGCTAATTTTATATTTCAACTATTTAAGGTTTGATAATGTTATTGTTCATATATGTTAAAGAGGTGTTCCCTATGAACTAAATAAAAATTTAAAAGCTGTAAATATCATTCAACAGTTGCAGATATATAAATAGTTCATTAAAAAAATAATCGTTTTTTTTCATTCAATTTCAATTTGGAAGGTTTCATTTTCTTCCTTATTCAATTTTAGGGCGAGTTACCAATGCCAAAACTAGAGTATTTTCAAAACCGGGAAAGTTATATTCACTTGTTTATAAGATTTACCGTTGAATCTTCGATAAATCTATGAAATTCGGTTTTATTTACTTTACCGGTTTTGAAAATGCCCTACTTTTTGCATTGGTAACTCCCCCTGAAATTGAATAAAGAAGAAAATGAAAACTTCCAAATTAAAATTGAATGAAAAAGAAAAAACATTCCCATGTTTTAATCGATTATTTTTTTAATGAACTATATCTGCATTTGCTGAACGAAATTTACAGCTTTTAAATTTTTATTTGGTTTATAAGGAACACCTCTTTAACATATATATGAACATATATATGAACAATCACATTATTAAACCTTAAATTGTTGAAATATAAAATTAGCAAATATAGTTTAAATTTTGGTGCAAGACCACCCTTAAACTTGACTGACTAGGAGAGTGATTTTGTTCAAACATTGAACACGGTTTTCTTATGACAAAATAAGAAAACCAAAATACAACAAAATAAATTTTCGATACACAAGGTAAATAAAATTATTTTTCTCTAAAACTTCGTATTTCGTTATTTGACGATAACTCACCTCCTATTAAACCTAGAAATTCCAGCAAAAAATCAAACGAAAGTGGAGGAAAACATATAATTTGAGTGGCTTTACGTTAAGAAATCTCTAATGCTTCAAAAGTTATGGATAATTAAATATGAGCACGTGGTAATGCGTATTATCTTTTTTTCTTTAGTTTTTATACAGTTTTTGATACTCTAATTTAATTATCCATAACTTTTGAAACAATAGAGATTTTTTAACATACAGCATCTCAAATTATAGGTCTTTTCTTCTACTTTTGTGTGCATTTTTAGTGGAATCTCTAGCTTTAATAGGATGTGTTTCATCATCAAATAACGAAATACGATGTTTAAAGAAAAATAACATTACATCCTTCTGTGTCGAAAATTTTGAGCGTTAGACTCTAATGTTTGGCTTTCTTCATATTTTGTCATAAGAAAACCGTGTTCAAAGTTTGAACAAAATCGGTGATCCGGAACCCGTGCACTCTCTTAGAGAGTACCGTATGTGTATATGATAACATTGTAATTTGGAAACTAATTTTTAAATACGTAGAGTTTAATTGTTCTTAAAAATGTAATAAAAGTTGGAAAAACCAATAATTGAAGTTATTGATCCATGCAGAGATAATATTATATACCCATTCTGCATTTTTAAAAGCTTAACTCTGATAAATTGAAAGAAACATTCTTTAACATAAATTCAATTAGGAATAAAGACACGTATGAGCTTCGGATCAGTGATGCTAAGGTCTACTTTGATATCCGCGCTTCTTCTCTTTCATAAAGGACCGCAAATAAAACAAGTTTATCCGGGGTTCAGTTTTCATAGCTTTGATGCGCAAAGCAAGCATTTTTGGTTCACGTCTGCCTTGGCTTGCATTTATTCATAACGTGACTATAAAATAAACAATAAAAGTGCCGCAGAGGCATACGAAATTAAATCGCGAAAAAAACCTCGTGCTAGTAATTTCGAATAAAATTTGCGGAATTTCTCAAGTAGAACTACCAATCTCGGTATCCGTGAGTCGCCGGAATAAAACTAGTTTTTATAATAATCGATATCTTGAAAGTGGAAATAAAAGGAAATAAAATATAAGTGAAATATATTAATGCTACAAAACTTCCTGCGTTGATCATGTTTTTTTTTATAAGGAAAAAAGAACGAAATACATTTCGAAATTGGATTTTAAATATATAATACAAAATTTATCTATAATACAGAACATAATCATCAATTTCAATATGAAGTACGTTATCTACGTGGAAACAATGACATGAATATTCAAATCAATTTAACGCGGCAGTATAGAGTAAAACTGCTAAATTATTTATAAACGAGAACGGACACATTTAAAAGCATACACATATATTTGTGTGTGTGTGTGTGTGTGTGTGATGACCTGATAACTAAAATGAAGACCGACGAGTGGCGGCAATTTTTTCTTACTTTGTGCATCTTCTAGAAGTCTCATTTCACAGTACGCGAATTTTATGAAAATTTCTGAAAAAATTTCTTGGAACGAAAAACTCGTTATGTAATTCTAAATTGAAGTTTGTAGAATTTCTATTTTCTGTGAATATGTAATACATTCAAATGTACGGACTTTTTTTTCATAAATTTTACCTTAGAATTTTTAATCGCATTACTTATCGCGTTAATGCGTTAAATCGTGCTTTGACTTATTACAATTTCAAAGTTATAACAAATTATTATTTTTCCTTGAAAATTATCCACTTTAAGGTAAACTCATTACATTTTTAAACAGTCTCAAATGAACGGAGAGCTGACAAAGATTTCTGGGTATTTCCAATTTCCCAACAAAACTATTTATTTTCAGATAAGGGCATTCGTAGAATATATTCAAGAAAATATTCTAAAGAAGCAGATAGTTTGGTTTAATGTAGGTCCAACTTCAAAAGCATCCCTAAATTTACATATTCAAATCTTCAGTTATCCTCCTGCCTCGAACATTTTAAAAGAAGGAAAAATGCTTTAATTTAGACAAGCCCGGCCAAATGATAACGTTATTTAAGATAAACACGTGAATCGACAAGTGAGTAATTGCAGATGATTTCAGTTGGTATATTCGTTTCAAAATTTGTAAGCGAGCGAAATTATTCCGTCGATCGCATGAAATTAATATAATTCTTGCGTGACAATTAAATGAGGAAATTAAATCAATTGTAATTTCTGAAATTAATGTTGTGTAGATAAGCTATATAATAAACAGTTTGGATTTTAATTAAATTGCTGTTGCTTTTGTAGCAGAACCAATATGTATCTTTAATAATAATATATTTATGCATACAGTAACATCAACATATTCGATATATAATATAGAAATGCAATAAGTATGACGAATCAAAATTGTAATGAAAATGCACCAATAAGTAGGACGAAATATATTACAATTTTCTTTTATTTTAAATCAAGTTATTGAATTGAATAAAATTAAAAAGTAAATTCATTAAATATCGCCACTTATTAATGATTGAGCAAAAATTAAATTGCGTAAGGTTAAGCGTGAAACAGTAGGTTTCTTATCACAAGATAATTTTATACTTTATAAAATCTTCGGATAAACGAGTCTCGCTGAAATACTAAATATTTCACAACGCTTTCTTCTAATTGTTATAACTTGCTTGAACTAATTGCTTGATAATTTATACTTTTAATAATTTTCAATTATCTATCAATTTTTCTCTATTATAAATTCATTTTCAAATTGTATAATGTAATTTTTAACATTTAATTATTAATGGTATTATTCCATACAAAAGGTATTAGTACTTAATCGAGATCAACATCAACTATTCGGATTCCTAAAAAATTAAAATCGAACACTGAATTCGGCAAGCGCAGAATTTGCATTTAATATTTATGTAAACTCTGAAACATTAATAATAAATCGAATATAGGTGATAGTTACATTACAATTGTATTAAATGTTGTTAATCTTATTACTCCTAGCAAATCATTGCATTTTTACGAAATTTAATATAGAAATAAATATATTACAGCATCCAGTTTCATAAAATAACCCTACACAAAAGATTTTCGATCAAAAAAAAAACTATTGAAAACCACTGTTTTTTAGTTATTTATACAAAATTTTTACTAAAAATTGATTTAAAACACTGTCAGTCCAGAAGAATACAGCTTAATTTCAGTTAAACGCGCATTCTCCCAAAAAAACCATGAAAACACGTCCGGGCAATAAAGCCGCCGAAATTTCGACGTGCAAACGGGCAGTTTACTCAAAAATAAAGCGTCGAGCTAATCCATTACGTCACTTAAAACAATGTATCCGCGCGCTCAATGTCGCGCGCAAAACAATGAATCTTTCAGGCGGCGGCGGCGGCGGCTCGCTCAATGGTCGCGTAGCGCAGCCTTTTCGAAAAGCGTGTACACGAGGCCCACGTGTCCGTAGTAAAACTCTCGCGCGCTGCGTAAAACGAGATGTATCAATCGCGGGCGGGAAAAGAAAATCGCGGCCGAGCCGAAGGTCGCCCGGTCGTCATGCTCGCCTCTGCCTTTCCGTATAACCTGATTATCGATGTTCGAAGAGTGGAGATGCCTTTTTCAAATTGGCTCGGGAATGGCGTTGCTTTTAGGCGTTGTGAACGACAAAATTTCATTGGAATAAACAGAGAAATTTGCGATTATGTTATTGTTGTGATTTGAGAATGAGACGTAGGCTTTTCTTTGGTAATTACTTGTATTTTTAGATAACGTGTATTTCTAATGTGCTATACCTATTAGACAGTGCAGAGAAATTGTTGGTGTTGCTTACAAACACACTGATTTTCCAACTCAGGTTTTTATCTTTAGATAAGAGCGTTTACCTTCTAACGTAATTTTCTATTCCTAAGTTAATTTTAGCTGCGCTATTTTTAATTTTATGAATGAAAATCAGCGATAATAAGAGAAACAATATAATATTAAATATTATATTTAAAATATTAATCTAACTTTACGAGAAAACGTCAATTTTTAAGCTTCCTGTTGTTTAAAAATTAATTAATAAATGCTCGAAAATTGGATTACTACCAGAATACTTAACTGCAAATGTAAAAATAGACTCATTCACAGGCGCACTTACAAGAAACCTAATACAACACTCAAATTTTTGTTTAAAATTTCTCTATTATCCATAAATCTATTTTTAACGTAATCTCAAACATTTTCAAATACCAAAAGTCCATCACATCCCCAGAAACTCACTGCTCAGAAAACCAAAGAACCACCACCCCCAATATACGCACTATATGCAAGAAAAAAGCTCGAATCCCCCGACGAAACCGAGATATTCCAGCTGGGAAAAATATCGGCAGGCCGACGGCTCGGGCTGCACTCGAAAAACTGGCACGAGCCCGAAGCTACAGCATCCTCGAAGAGCGAAATTTTAAAGCGCGACTCGGGGCCGCTCGGATGGAGTGTATATAAAACGCCGAGCGGACTTGACGCCGGCTGCGCGCTTTTTCCGAGCCGCGTGCTCCGAGCCGCGGTCGCTCCACTCCCACCACTCTCTCTCTCTCTCGCGGGCTCCTTGCTTTCTCGCATGTGCCACGCACGCCGTTCTTTTTTTTCACCCGGCCGCAACGAATAATCTTCCCGCCGTCACATTGTTTCTTCGATGCGACGAGCCGCCGGCGGCTTCTCTCTCTCTCTCTCTTTCTCTCGCGAGGGTATTTATATAGGTTTCTTGTTGTGCCTTTCTTTCCGCTAAGGCGGGAGAGTCGAAATAGACGCCGTCGCGGAATCTATTAATAAGCGCCGCTAAATCTTTCGGGGGAAGGGTTTTTTTTTTTTTATCGGGGAGAGACATTTTCTTGCTGCCGGGGGACTCTTTTTTAGCTGCGATTCAAATGTTGCGATAGGGCTTTAATTTTATAAATAAATTTTGGACATTTTGAGAAACATTCTCGTTGACTTGATAAACGAAAATAATTTCATTTAATTATTTACTTTGGTATCAGAAACTTTCAATTATAAATATTGTGCCTCGTTTTAAACGAAATAAAATTCCGTCGTAGAAGTGCTGATAAGATTTTAGCCAATTTTCAGATTAAAAACGTAATTCTGCACATTGATTTCGTTATCTCGAAAAAAAAAAAAAATGAAACGCACCGATTTATCGTGCAAAATATTTTTTAATCAGTCCAAACGTTAATTGCCACCGAATAACGAACTTTTCACCGAGGACCTCAGCAGTATCAAAGCCAAAAGCACAGTTCGCACACAGAGCACAGCACCCCCCCGGCGACCTGTAGCTCTCCTCGCTCGCAACCCCCGCGACGGCCCGGAACGTAAAAAAGCCCGTACATCCCCAGAGTGCGGCGGCGGTAAAAAAAGCGCAGCCAACCGCCGAGCGCCGAAAGCCCCGAAAAGGTCGGCGCGTGCGCAGCTCGGCTCCGGCCGCGCGAACGGGGGATCGATCTTACCAGAGCGTCGGACACTTCCCCGCTGGTCCTCTCTTGGTCGTTGTCGTTGTCTCCGTCGGAGGCGGCGGTGGCGGCGGCGGCGGCGGCGGCTGCGGTCTCCTCGTCCCCGTTCCCTGGTCGGCTTGGCGCCGCGCGGTACGCGGCCGAGATCTCGCTCATGTCCGAGCTGAGGCGGCTCTCCTTCTGTCCAGCCCGCGAGGAGAACGGAGCCACTGAGTACGTGTCGCGGGCCTCGTCGCGGCATGCCAGTTTTCTGTTTATCCGCGGCTGGCGCGCGGGCCCCCCAACGTGAGCGCGCGCGACGCACACGGCTGCCGGAGAGAGTCGCTCGGCCACACAGCCACACAGGCCAGCAGGAGAGAAGCGAGGCGGCAGCGGCAGCAGCAACGGCAGCGCGCAGGCGCCGGCGCACGTGTACTGCCTTCGGCGTGGGCGCCAGCGCGGGAAACCAGACGACGAGGATTCCCCCCCAAAGCGGACAGACGGCGAGAGAGAGAACGCGAGTCTAGACGAGCGGCCGCCTTATCGGGTATAGGCTGCGAGAACGTTTTTTTTCTTCTTTTTTTTAAGTAAGGATGCGCCTCGATGACGTTTCTATCGCGAGGTGCTCGAGTGACCGAGAAGCGTCTCTTCTGCGAAGGCTCGTTTTCTTTGTTAGGGAGTTATTACTTCTTCAGATCTTTGAACGCGACTTACACCTCGCGGTGAAATTCGTACCGCGTGACTTGCAAGCTTCGATGTTATTATTTTTGGCAGAAAACTTTGAGCAAAATGATCAAATAAACTTATTTTAAGATTAAGGTTTTATTAAATAATGAAACTAATGGCTAGTTTAAAGCTTCCAAGACGAAGAAAGTAGAGAATCTAATTCTACAAAAGTCTTGCATATTTGAGTTAATTATCACTTGGAAACTTCTAATTACGGTATGTTGCTACATGCTACATTCTTGCACGAGTCGTCCACTTATGACGTTCGAGCTGCTCAAGCTAATCTGTAATCTTGTGCGGTTGTTTGTAGTTTTTCTCCGCGATTAATGGCAGGCCTAAAATAGAACAACGCTGCCTTGAAAATTTGATGGAACAATATATCTAGCTTTTCTTTAAAGAAATAACCGAATTCACATTTGAATTCGCGGCATTTTTTATTTCATAATAATTTTTAGCATCTCAGATATAATATCTTTTTGTAAATAATAAAGTACTTATGGTAGTATTATCAAGATTATTAAAACACACAATTTCTTAAATAAAAAAAATGTACATCTCCTTCCTGTGGTGCGTAAATTTCAATGTAACTATTTTTTATTGCAGCACTAATTATGCAATTACATATATGTTTACCGTTGTAGAATATAAAGTACTCTTATCTTTACCTCTGAAAAGCAAAATACAATCTTTTTTAACTTCATAAAAATCTTCAATTACAAAGAATAAAAAAATATACTCAATCTTTTATTAATAAACAGATAATATACCTTAATTAATATACCTCAATTATAAAGTATGTAATACCTCAACGAACTCCGCGAACAGTTCAAACTAAAGTTCACTATTCGGCACAATCATTGAACAAAGGTTTGCAAATTGTTTATACGACTTATTAAGTCATGTACGAGCTCACGCGACTTGACTTGTAAGAATGAGCGTATCTTATCGGACGCCGCCAGCTGCAATTTTTCCAGCGTTCAGTAATTGATACAATCAGTAAATAATAACATGCTTGAGCTCAGTTTGCCCGCTCCTTTCCTCAAAGCGCACGGAGCGTTTAAAACTCGGTTTTTTGTTTAACTAATAATTAGCGAATAGTTTGTTTGAAAAATATGTCAGCGGCGAGATGGAAATTGTAGACAAGGAATCTCCCTGTACATTAAGTGTGCTTGGTAATTCTACAATTTTTTGATTTTTCATAAAACTGCAAATAAGTGCAATTCATTAGGACATTTGACAGAGAAAAACGAAGTGCAAAATGTGGAAATCGCCCATTTTTCTCCCATTTTATGAATCGCTTTTTTTCACATTTTCTAGCCATTTACTAGCGACTTCGGTCAATTGGCCACAAAATGGCTAGAAAATATGGGAAAAAGCGTTTCATTAATGGGAGAAAAATGGGCGATGTCCACCAGGGATGTGTAATAAGATTAAGAACTTCTAATCACGGCTAAGTTTATCACTTTAATGTCACTCAAAAATGTATTTAAACGAAATCATAATCACTACACAGCAAAGTACCTGGGCTCATAACCCATCGGCTATAATTTAAACAAAAGTAATTCTTTTATATTAACATTTCTTTATTCTACGGCTCGGTCTACTTTTATGTACGTCTGCTCGTTGGAACTGTATCAAAGAGACTGACGATGACCAAAAGGTTCTAGTCCTACAACATAATTCGGCGATAACGCAGCACAAAGCCGATTCTTATTCATTTCTGTGTAAACATAGTAACGCTAGACTTCTTAAACTCTAGGGGGCTCTTAGAAGAAATAGATAAATAATATGTATTGAATTTTGGTAATAATTCAACAGAAAATTACGGAAAACCAAAGTTGTTTTTTGTTTGAGTTAATCAAACTCCGCATCTATCATCATCTGCAAAATTTTCTATTGTATCGCGTGGACCAAGACTATTCATTAAATTGCAAAATGCCATAACCAGTCTAATTTATAAAATAAATTATAAATAATGGAACGTCGAGATTGAGCCAAAAAATCGATTGTATACGCTGAAACTACTTGTACATTTAAATTTCGGGTAAGTTTCTTGACTCGTAAGAAGTTCTTGCCTAAGTGTCAAACTTGGTATCAAATCCTATTCAGTTTATCAGAAAAGCTAAATCGAGAATACATAGTGCAGATAAGTTTCAAACGACCTCGAGATGTTCGCACGGGAAACTAAACCACGAATCTAGTTAACAATCTGACCAACTGTTGATACTGCAATTTCAACTAATGTTAATTTACTAATAAATTTTTAAAAATTTAAATAATTTCAAATTACGTAATTCTTTGTGTTACAACTAATAAGTATTTTAAGAAAAATTGTATATTGTTACCGGAAAGTTAAAAGAAGTAAATTTGGAGAAACTCAAAGAATCAATTGCGAATCAATTATTAAACCGTTAACTGCGACAAATCACGTAAAATGCACATTTTATTTTATTTCCACACCCGAAACTCTAAAAATTCACAAAAATTTTAAATAAAAAAAAAAAGATCACTCTCCCGCACACGAAGAGCAGACACTCGAATCGTACAAGCACTGAGAAAACAGCTCCCAAGCCCTTTGCCGCGAGCAAAGTGCCCCCTCGGCCCTTACGGAAGCTCCCGGTTACCTCGCAAGCTCTCTTATCATACTCACGGGTCGCTTTGCCTTAAAAGCCCGGCGATAAGCTCGTTCCGCACCGGGGAGCGTCGAAGGCAGCCTCCCGATCCCGACTGACGGCGGCGGCGTTCGGCGCTTCGCCGGCGATAAGCTCCGGCGCGCATCATGGCTGTTATGCCGATTTTTCCAATTGGCCTTAATCTCGTTAGCGGCTAATTGCGCCGATGCCGCCCGCGCTGGACGCGAGCTATCTCCAGTTACTCGCCGCGCCGAACCACCGAACTGGTTTCCTTCCAAGGCCCCCGGATGTTCGTGCGACTGCTTGATTTTTCGGGGGAGGGCACACCGAGGTTCCTCCTGCGCTGGATCGTGTTCTAGGATTTTCGGTTGGCAATTGTTGCTGTGCACTTGGAACTTCAATCGAGGATGGAAAATTTCAGATTCTTGGAAATTAACTGGGGATGTAATTATTGTGCTTGGAATAGTTTCATATCAGTTGTTTGTGAATTAAGTATAGCGAAATTCTTAGTATGTTATACTTATCAATATCGTTAATTTTGTCTAATGATAGAAATATTGTTATGCAGGCGGTGAACATAGTTGCAAAAGGTTAAAGTAACATTGAATATTCAAGGTTCAAATCCAGAGGACAAAAAAAAATTCTTAGTTAAAAATATTATCAATTTTTTTTTTATTAAACACTTGGTTCGAATATAATAGTTTTATTATCTACTGAAGATACAAGAGTGTTAAAGAGAAACTATTTTAATGCACATAGGAAACTAATTATACTTGTCTTTTATAACGCTTATAATATGAAACTGGACTAAATTCTAATTCAAATTAAAAACTATAAAGGTTAGTCGCGCGACAATCCCTCAAAATTTAATAGAGGATTTTGAAGAAGATTGAAAACAAGTGTTACCGAACTTCTTTTGTTTATAATTAAATAAATTTGTAAATGTAGTAAATATATCATTTGTATTTACAGATTTTCTTACTTTATATAATTTTTAAAACTAGCCTTTGTTCACATTTTACCCTTTGATAAATTCAAATATCTTTTAAATTCAATGAAATAAATAATAAAATGTTTAAAAAGAAGGTATAAATATTTATTGACAAAAGCAAAGAAACCAATCCTACATTAATTCAAATTGTACAATGAACATTTTGATACACTTTCAGTCGAAAACATATTATAGAATTGACACTACTGATCTGAGTCATATTCTGAATCAAACCAGACGCTATCCCGATAAGTGGTACGGTCCTCCTCGTAATTATCATATGGATCTTCATAGTAGTGATTTGTATTGACTTTTTTATTTACACTTGAACGAGGCGAAGGCCCAGACATTTTTTTAGGTTCATAATTACCCGCGGCCGCTGAACTTGGATTTACAAGCTTATCTTTGCAAGCAATTAGAAAATGCCACATATCGTAGGCCAATCTCTCTTCTATGATAAATTTAATATGACTATCTGCAATGTGCTGGATTATTAATTGACGACATTCCTCGTTCTTCCTTCTATCCTCTGCAGTGGGGATTACTCGAATATTACGCACCGACAGTACATCAAATAACGACCGATTTTTCATGACGGTTTCCATGTGTTTCTTCCAGCTTTCGAAATTTGCACCATTATACAATGGTATTTTTTGACACTTACAACTGCAGTAAGGCTTATTACTACTTGATGCCATGATACAGACGTATTTAATTGTCTTTTCCAACGTTTATAATATTAAGCTTGACTACACTCTAATTTCAAATAAAAAAGGTTAGTCACGCTCGCTTCCAACTGTAATGAAGTATAAGGATCAACTAATCGACCCCACGACACTTCTTCTTCTTCTTTCTAATTTTTGGCACCAGATGGAGTCTATACGGCCATCAACAGTCGACGGTAACCGACAACACTTACAGAGCACTTGCACGAATTAGCCGGCTCGCCCCGTGCCGATGTTCTTTTTTTACTCCCCACAGAGCTGCGACAAAAGACAATCTCGAGAAATCGCGAGTCCAACAGCTACGTTCACAATACAGCTGTTACTGTCGAATACTGGGCACATTCGATTATGCAGTGGTCACCGGTCGTATGGTCGTTTAGGTCTTTCCATTTTTCTGATACAGCAAGCGGTTTGTTTGAATCAAGAATTTTGACTGGTCACCGAACGAACGAAATGAGCAAAACGAGCGAATTTGAACAACCGAAACGACCAAACCACCAGCGACCACTTCATAATCGAACGTGCCCTATTTTATTTTAGCCTTAATTCATTTATTTTACCAAGCTCTATATATATTATATTATATCAACATAAGATAAAATGCATATTAATATTAATTAATAATACTCCTTTTAAGGAGAAAATACTTGTTTCTATTGACATTCATTTTAAAATGATTACAACCAATACAAGTTTTAATTTTTTTATAAAATACTTCTTATAAATCAATAGTATAAATTGCAGACATATTCCCTCAGTTCAAAATAATAACAGCAAACAATTTCTTTTAAAGATTCTTGATTTATTTAAGCTTCAACCCCCCTTGCACAATAAATTACCGAGCAAAATCCACCGTGGTCTTACAGTTAACTGAATCACGCCCAGCAATGTGAGACCGTGAAAAAGTAAACCGCAACCTACAAGTCGTTTCTGCTTCCCCTTCCCCAATCGAATGCCGACTGCCGCGGCGTATTATAATCGCGAGGCATTTCATTCTGTGAATTGATTTGTAATGGAGCATGAAAATCGAATTGGATACTTACTTGGCGAATGCTTTTTATTGGATGCTTACTTGGCGAGTGCTTTTTAATGATTTAATCAGTTTTTTTCGGTTAAAAGTTAGAGGATTGTTGTAGGATTTTATTCACGGGCTTGTCTTTTTACTTAAAGCGTCAGTGACGTTTTTTTACATAAGAGGAGGCAATTATGGTGTTAATTAAAGTTTCACTTGATGCTTCACTACGTACTTTATTACTTTGCTAGTTGGAATTATTTATAATTCTTTTTTCATGAACAAGAAGCTTTTAATATTATTGTAATTTTGTTTATTATAAACAAACAATTTAGAAGTAGACCGTTAAATGCTATTATTTTAGAGTAAAAATATTTTTCTCTGATTTTGTAATTATAGTAAATAAAAATTGTAAAGTTTGTGAGATATTAACCAACCAGCAAAACTGGTGATCATCTGATCTAAGGATTGAAGGATTACCTTCTTTGTATTATTTTTTCAAAAATTTAAAAAATTTTACTACAATTTTGAAGAAGATTGAAAGCAAGTATTAGGTGTTAGCGAACTTCTTTTGTTAAATAAATATATAAATTTGTAAATATAGTAAATATATCATTTGTATTTGCAGATCTTCTTACTTTATATAATTTTTTAAAACTAGCCTTCATGCACATTTTACCCTTTGATAAATTCGAGTATCTTAAATTAAATGAAATAAATAACATGTTTAAAAAGCGGGTATAAATATTTATTGACAATAGCAAAGAAAACAGTCCTACATTAATTATAATTTTACAGTTAACATTTTGATACACTTTCAATCAAAAACATATTATATTATAGAATTGACACTAATCAAGATACCATCCTCGGGGTACTCGAAATTGAAAAATTTGACCAGTTTTACAATGAACGTAAGTTTTGGGTTCATGATTACCCGCGGCCGCTGAACTTGGATTTACAAGCTTATTAGCGTTGACAACTGTTAAAAAATGCCACATATTGTAGGCCAATCTTTCTTCTTTAATAAGTTCAATATAATTATATGCAACGTGCTGGATTATTAATTGACGACATTCCTCGTTCTTCTTTCTATCCTCTGCAGTGGAAATTTCTCGAATATTACGCACCGCCAGTACACAAAGTAACGACCTTTTTTCGAAGATGGCTTCCATATGTTTCTTCCAGTTTTTGATGCCTTTAGCAGAATTAGCGCGAGCAGAATTATACAATAGTATTGTGTGATCTTTACAATTGCAGAAAAACGAATTACTGCTTGATGCCATGATACAGACGTAGTTAACTGTCTTTTCTAACGTTTATAATATTAAGTTTGACTATACTCTAATTTTAAATAAAAAAGGTTAGTCACGCTTGTTTCCAACTGTAATGAACTACAAGGATCAACTAATCGAACTGACGACACAGAGCTCTTGCACGAATTCGCCGGCTCGCCCAATGCCAAATTGCCGTCTCCATGATTGTACGCAACTAGCGACACCGCATGATGTACGACAAACTCCTCGGCGGGCAATCGAATGAAAGAATGGAACTCAATAGAATGTAATTGTATTTAAGTCAATCTCAAGCATTGAGTATTTATTAAATATTAAAAAATGTTTTTTCAATAACTTTACTGTTTAATTAAAGTAATAAAATATTTATCACTATTAATTTGACTATTATTTATTACTAGAGTAATAAAATACTTATTATTATAGTTTAAAAAATCTTACTTATAATAAAATCAATTGTTAATATGTTTACAATTGACTTATAATCTATTTTAAGATAAGTAAATTAAGTACATAGATCACGTAAACTTAGGAAATGAGACCAGTACCTTAATAAAAAGTCCGCATTTGCTTAATTTTACTGCAGAGCATAAATAGCAATTGTTAGCAATTGTTAGACAAAACTATCTGCAACATTTATATTTACAAATCAAACAAAGATTTAATAACTTACAGAATAATTTTTTTGACAATTCAATCGTTCTGCATTTTGCCTAATAACGCTTTATCTCCCATTTTTCACCAAGAAAACATTAATTGTATTCAAATTTTAACACAATGTTATAGAATATTTTAAAAAAATGAAAATTATGTTCATTTAATTGTAAATGAGTGTACAGCTTTAATATTTCACGTATGATTTTGCATATTTTTTAAGAGAAATTGACTTCACTTCACATCTTTATAAATTCTACAGATCTTAGTTTTGCTCTCAAATTTTAAAATCATAAAACATTATTACATCAATTTGAAGCAAAACGTAACTGAAAACTAGGAAATCCACCGGAACGACGAACGCGACAAAACCTACATTTCGACGCATCAGAGAAATGGCGCAAAACTCTCTTTGACGCTCGTAAACAAGTAGCAAAGTCTCATCAAACGGCGATTATAAAGCGGAAATCTCGGCGTAAACCAGAGTGCGGAATCGTCTAAATTTCAAAAGCAAAATCCGCTTTAATCCCCGGCGGCGCAATTAAAAGCTTTTCCGGGGGGGCCGCGACGCGACGACAAGTTGGGCGATACGAATAAAAAGCACCGGCGGAGTTGCATTAAAACTCGTTGAAAACAATAACGCGCCGTCGAGCCACACAGTTTTGACAATCCGACCCGAGGCGATTCGCGGTCAAGCAGCAAACCGGCTGCGAGCGAAACAATTGCGCCAGCCGAGAGATTAACCGAGCAAACTTTCGAGGGCCGCTGCTGCTTTCCGATGTCCCTGTTAGCTCGGTGATTGTCGGTGCCGCTAATGTGCTTTCGTTGAGGATGCGTTAATTAATTAATAAAGTAGCCGAGAAACTTTTTCTGCTTTTTTTTTAGATTGGGACTTTTTTACGGAGATCGATGGGAGCCTGTTAAAAATGCTGCCGCAGAGTTGAGTTTTGTGCTGTTTGATTTGTGCAGTGTAAATGTTTGGAGCAACGGTTTTTAGTAACTTTTTGCGTTTTTTAGTTTAAAAGTTGTATAGAAAATAAACTTCTCCGTTAAATAATAATTCATTAATTTAAAAATAATGAAGCTGCATTGTTTTATCGCAGTCTAATTTGAAATTGATCGAACAGTATACATAAATATAATATTTTGCGTATGTCATGTACAATTTTAGAATTTTGAATGAAAAAAGTCAAATAATATAATTCAATTGAATTAGGTTCATAAAAAATTGCTAAATAAAGAACGCCAAGACACAATTTCGCTAGTAATGTTTATCAGCTACCATTTATTACCATCAGCGAAGTTTAATTTTTCCCTTAATAATCACAAAATTATCACTGTTTATCCGCAACTTCACTTTACATAAGAAATTCTGTTCCCTCATTCAGTCAGCTTTTATCAGCAAAGCTCGTTTAATCATTTCAAATGCAAAATTGGAGATGGATCGACAGTAAATCAGACCGTAATTTTTCCGATGCACTTAAACTGTTATCTCGCCAAAAAACAGATTAGTTGCACTGAAACTCAAAGTTAAATTCTAACGATCCAAATTGCGGATTATTATAACAATTTAAGACTCGATATTTACATTTTTCGAGTCTTAAGTTGTAATTAATTTCGTTAATTTGCGGATCGATCTGGTAGAGTATACTATACACAGGTATATATACATTTATTTTATTATGTCCTCCTACCTATAAATTCAATTTAAGCTGATGTGATTGCGTTTAGATTTATCTGCATCCGTTCTAAATAATTATTAAACTATTTGAAGCCGCTTAAATTCAATAAATCATCAACAAAATCCTCCTTCGGGCAAACTGTCAAACCCCTCGCGATCTTCGTCAAAAAAAAAAATCAAATCCTCTCTAACAACAAAAAACTAACTCAACCAAAAGCCAGTCAGCGGTCGGTTCAAAGGCTCCGCCTAATCGGCGAATATAAAGGATGAAAACGCCGCTTCCACCGGTTAATCCGACCGCGGGGGGGGGGGGCGAATAAAAGCCGAGCGAAGTCATCGCATCGACGAGTCATTAAGCGCGATCCGTGGTGCGCTTCCGCTTCGTACGAAACGGCTTCCGACGGAGGCAAAACAATTCCGGCCTCGTTATCCCCGGCTTGTGCTCGCTGCGATGGCTGTTCCTCGGCGCCCCGCTGCACGGACAATGCAATTGTTTGCGCGCGTTTTTCGGCGGTGTTCGAGCTTTTTTTTCTCGGGTTCTGCTGTATACGCGGTGGGGGGTGATTTCGCGCGCCAGTTGGTCGTTCGATTTGTGCCGAGTGCGCGCTTTCAAACTGAAATCTTTCTACGTGCAATTGCGATATTTTAGGAAATCTATTTGTAAGACCGATTGGAAGCTCGACGATAAAAATGATCCGCAATGAGCGAACGGCGCACAAAGCCACATTGAATAAAGGCGTCTCCTCGAGAAGCAATATAATCCTTTCTTAAAAATTAAGCGAAGAAGGGCGCCTTAGGCGTCGCTCGAAATTTCAATTTTTCGCCGTGACAAGATCGCGTCGTCGATCAAAATTCCGTCCTCGTCCTCCTTACGTAATTTTCCGAGGCTCCGGCTGACGGATAGAAAATCGACAGCGAATAAAACCGCGAGCCCGACGTCCGTCATATACGAAATTCGAGCAGCGCGCGAGGCTGCCGACTGAATTCGCGTCGATTAGATAAGGCCGTGACGGCGGTCGGCTGTCAGCGATAGTAAGAGTGGATTAGTTGACGGACGCTTTTTCTGCGCGAACCTTTTTCTTTTTCGCGCTTTGAAATTAGTTCGCATTGCAGTTTTTTAAGTGTACTTTGGTATAAATTTAAATAGACTTCGAGAGAACACTTCATGTTTAGAACTAAAAATTGAAAATTTACACTTGATTTGGCTTTAATTTTAGTAGGGTTTCTTAAAAATTATAAAAGAATTATTACTCAATAAAATATTTAGGAATTTTTTTAATCGTACATTAAAAAATAGCATACTTACAAGTCATATTATATTATAGAATTTTTAATTCTGCAAATTCTTTTATTTACAAAAAATTATAATCATATTAAATAAAAAGCTGATCACAAATATTAATTAAAACATTACCTTAAAGTAATTAAAAAAATTTTCGCAGTCTAGAAAATTAAACTTTATTCAACTAAATGAATGATCGCAAGATTACAGCTCAACAAGTGGTCCATCAGACTTAATAGAAAAAAAAAATTCCTTACCTATAATATTCTGGAAGAATTTAAAATTAAAAATTCTCTGATCAACCTCTATTTCGCCTCATTGATTGCATTAACGCTTTTTCTGTTGATCGATTCTACCAGAGCAATTAAAAAATTCTATGAAAAATATTAACTTGTCAAAATAAATATGAACAACTGAAACTTGACCCAAAGAATAGTAAGTTTTTTTTTAAAAGCTTCTATTCTTTCCACTTACAATCACAGCAAAGAAAATAAGCCAGAATTTTGCTCCCGGCGATTTCTTTTCTGAAAAAAACAAGCAGATATAAACAAAGCGAAGCAGATAATCACTATTGACCCTATAGAAGAGACCTGAAGTTGACAGGAAAAGGCGAGTTTGAAAAATTTCATCCGCTTTTAGCGCTTCCTGTTAAGATAAATATTTGATAAGGTTCGCTTATTAATCGATCGACCAGCTGAGATGGAAGGACGTAATTACTTGCTCTTTTTTCCTATCGGAAAAAGCCTTTCGTGTTTTACGAGGATTTAATATTCAAATTGAATCCTCTTGCCTTGCATCCTTTGATTAAATCTCAATTGGGTGCAGAATTTATTGAATTAAATGTATGTTAAAAGTATGTAAAAATGTACTTTCTGCTTTTAGAATTGACATAATTTGATTTAATTTTCTTAATAGATTAGTAGAGACTGAAGTTTTACGGAAAACAAACCAAAAATCTTAGTGAAAAGAATGAATCTAGAAATACTAATTTTAAACACGTCTACACTTTTTTATTACAAAAACCTTTTTTTAATATATGTTATTTGAATTACCCAACATTCTTTCATATGATTTCGTTTAATAAAAATTTTTTATTATCACAAACAAGAAATAACGAACGCAAAAGGAAATTTACTTTTTAAATTTATATCAATACATTTTTAATTACTGAAGTTTTACAGAGCTTTCTTTTTTTAGAGTTGAGAACAATGTGTTAATACATTTAGAAATAAATTTAAAATAAAAGTTATTACTAAATGATGAGTCTTTTTTCGTTATAGTTGTTCCTTCTTAATTAGAAAACAACATTGTTATTTATTAAATGCAAATAAAAATAATTTATCCAATATATAGGATCAAAATGGGTAACGCCAGCTTAATTAAGAGACCATTTTATTTTGGTCTCCGTAGCTGTCAGCCCAATATCTAATTAGCAGATTCTTCTCTCTTCCTCATTCCCTCTCTTCCTCTTTCTTTCTCTCTAGCTCTTCTACAACTCTGCAAGTTAATACCTAGTCTTCAAGGCAAAATGAATTTAAACGGCACCCGAGAGGCGATGAAAGCTCTACGTTGCACCTGGTAAATAATAGAAGCTTCCAGAGCACAAAATAGAATGGTATCGAGTTCCAAGTAAAAGCTCACAAATTGCCACTTATTAACTTTTTTAAAAGGAAAATTCTTCAATCACACTATTCTAGTCAAAATACTAAAAACAGTGATGTAATGAATTCGTCAAAGACGTTTGAATTTATAATTATTACATAATTACTGTATTACGCAACGCACTGCGCGTTTAATATAGAATATTCGTTTGAATTAAATATAAAACAGTTGAAAGTTTTTAAAATAACTTGATTTAATAACAAGTGCTAAAATGATTTAGCTTTTACTATACTTGGTCACTTTTGTATTTTACTTGCATTGTATAAGGATTAGGGTTAGGGAATTTCTTTATATAATGGAAAACTAGGATTTGAGCAAAAGATGAAAATGTCAATTTAATTAAATAAGTTCTGCATTTTACAAAGCAATAAGTTACATAGGTATCCTTATAAGACGATCGAACAACTAACATAGAGTCTTTATAATTCCTTTATACATAAAATAAACACGTACATCTAAAACGATCCCGATTGACAGGTAAATAACACCACCGCATTCATATACGTCATAAACGTTTTTTCCTTTGAAAAGCGTAGTGTTTTATATCCGTGCTTTTAATTCGCTTAAATCTTCACTTGATTTCCTCATTTTCATATTTCATTACTCTTTTTTCGATAAGGCGACTCAGAACTGACCATTCAAAATAATTAATAAAAAGCTCTTACATCTTATAAATTATAAATGATATTGTTTTGTGAAACTTACTGAGAAAAAAACCATTTAACAAAGTTATTGTTACGTGAAAGTTTAAAAATAAAGGTGTTGAGTTGATGATTTTAATAATTCTGTGTCTCCTTAAAAATTGTTAAAGTATATTATTGCCGTAGCACAACGGAGGTAGGACCTTATTTGCACCTATGCGCTCATAACCAAAATTCCCTTTACTTGGAAGACTTTGGTGGGTCCAAATTTAACGACACCATGACCCACCGTTACTGAGCGCTTAGCACCAGAAAACATTATATGATGTTCGTTTTTTTTTCTTTCTATAGGCAGTACAAAATTTACCTCTTCTCCGTTATAGGCTTTTTCATGGCTTCGATATGAAATGCTAACGTTTAACGAGCGAGTTGCTACGTTATTGCATTGAAGATTGAGCAGTTCACCCTTCCTTGATTATTGTATATAAAGAGGTGTATGCGCTCCCGCATATAAAATTAAAAATTAAGGCTAAACTTGTTTTGAACGCTGCAACTCCGCACTATTAGCTGCGCGGAATGCTTTGATTTTCAGTCAATTCCTCGGAGTTTGATATTCATTTCGATGCTCCCAAGAAATTTCATTGCTTCGGCTGTGTTATTCTTCGACGTTTTCATCCTCGGACTCGTAGTCCGTTATTGGCATGGATCAGTCACTAAAAAGAGCAATTTCAATTAATTTACTTTTACCAATTACGATTATCTCATCGACAAAAACTGAGTTTTAACTGCGAACGTACCTATCACTGTTGTCGCTCGTACCTTCCTCGCTACAATCGAGGTCGAGTTCGCCTTGAATGGCGCTTTGCAGATCGTCGATCCTCTGCAACGCCAATCTGAGGTCGTCTTTAACGACCTTAGTTTCTGCTTCGGCCGCTTCTAAAGCCTTCTCGAGATCTCGACGTGATCGGGTGGCTTCCTGTTCTCTCGCTGCCGCCGAGGCTGCGTCCTCTCGAGCCTCTCGTAAAGAACGCTGCATCCTGCGAGCTGCGTCCTGAGCGCTTTGTTCTTTTGTCCGCAAAAGTGCCGTCTCCGACTGTAGTTTCTCAACATTTTCCTTTAATCGGGCAATTTGAGTCTGTAAAACAATAAATTGAATTATAACAAACAGTAGTGGAGAATCTTAATCAATTCTTTAGTAAGCAAATTCCCAATAAATTTATTTATTGCAAAGAAAAAGGAAGCGAGCTAAAAACAGTTTGATTATTTCATCAATTAACCTCTAATCGTGCTCTTGTAGTCTGTTCAAGCTCAAGTTTACTCTCGAGCTCTTTGGTGCGGAACTCGAGACGCCTCGTTGCAAGACTGTTAGCGGTCGGGTCGCCAAGTTGCTCCACCGATTCCAATCGCTGACTCAATTCCGAAAGTTGATCTTTCAACGATGATTTCTCGGCTTCCAAGGCCGCGATCTGAACCTGTGCTTCCTGCAATTGAGCCTGTTCAGCGGATACTTGCTGCACGACGGTACGATATTTCTTCAGCACCTAAAAGAAATACAAAATACGTTATTATAAAAGCACTTTAAATAACATTGAATTATTTACAGTTACATATTTTAATGATTTTTCCTTTTAAGCTCTAGAATTGTAAAAATTGTTTACTTTGTATACAATTGCATATTTAAAAACCACTTAGATTTTAGTAAGATTAAAGTAGAACATTTAAAAGCATCTGATTTTATTATTTAATTATGTGAAAGCATTTTTTTAACATTAAAAAACATAATTTTATTTCCAAAAAGCTCGGATAGTGAAAGATTTACCTCAGCGAGTTCTTCCTCGTTCTCCTCGAGCTGCGAGAGCAGTTCGGTTCGCTCACGATTGGCAGCGTTGGCGCGATCTTCAGCCTCGGAGCGCTGCCGAGAAGCCTCCTCGAGCGCGGCCTGTGTCTCGCTCAGGTCCTGCTCGAGTGCCTGCTTGGCCTTGACGGCGACAGCTCGCGCGCACTCGGCGTCCTCGAGCTGGTTCTTCAGATGACGCAGGGCTGCCTTGCCCGTCGCGTCGCCCTTCGACCGCTCCAGCATCGTCTGTGCATCTCTCAACAGCGCGCGAGTCCTCTTGAGGTCTCGTTTCAGTCTGAAAAATATATGGAATATTATTTATCGGAAATTTCTCTGGTTGAAGACGTAGCGCGGTGCTCTTCTATAAATAAATAAAAACTCTAGTAATAGTAACAATTAATTTAAGACTCTCTTTCAAATTTCACGAACTTTCATGACAGAAGAATCTAATTTTCCAAAAAAAATCGTCACTCCATAAGCGAGCACGTACCTTTGTGTGGTCTCCGCTTCGGCAGCGCGGTCGGTGCGATCCTGCTCCTCGAGCGCAACAAGTCTGCGCTCGAGCTCGTGCTTCTCCCTAAGCACGATTGTGCGCTCCTCGTGCTCGTTCTCGAGCTGCTGCTCGAGCGCCTTGACCTTCTTCATGGCGCTGCCGCGTACGTCCTCGAGCTCCTCGTCCCGCTGTTGCATCTCCTTGCGCATCTCCTTGCGCTGCTGCTCGATGCTCATCTCGAGGCGCAGCTTGGCCTGCTCGAGCAGCTGCACCTGTCCGGCGAGGTCGTCCAGCTCTTCCTCCTGGTCCTTGACCTTCTTCTCGAGTTCGTGCTTCGCTTTCTTTAACTGGGCGACTTCCTCTTCCGTCTTGCCACCGAACGTCAGCTCCTCCAGCTCCTGAGTCAGCGTGTGCAGACGCTCCTCTTTCAGCTCGATCTCCAGTCTTGCGTCCTGAATGGAATAAGATTCGGGGTTTAGTTTAAAGAGGCGAGGGGTTGAGCAATGACTGTTAATTGTACTTACGCTCAGGTTCTGTTCGACTGTGAACTTTTCAGCGATGGCTATTTCTTTCTCGCGAGCGAGTCGCTCCCGCTGAGCCTTCTCCTGTCGTAGGTCGTCCATTAGGTTTTGTGTTTCTGAATCGAATCTGCGAATTGATATTACATTTGTGAGAATATAAATTAATTAATAATACAGTTTAAATATCTTCAAATTTTTGCACTAAAAGAACCCGTAATAGAAGTCTAAATATTTACTCGATTTGTAAACTTTAATCTAAAATCAGTATTTACCCACATTTTTATTAAATAAAATTCTTTAAAAAAAATAAAAAGCAGATATTGCAACGTTATTTGAAAAACTTTGAAAAACGCCGCATTTTTCCGCGCCGAAAAACCGTACGCTTCCCATCACCCTACTGAGCAAATTTCCCACTGCACGCGAGGCAGAAAAACAGGAAAGGTATCGCACTCACTTCCTCTGCTTCTTCTCGAGCAAATTGTTCCTGGCGGTCTGTTCTTCGAGCAGCAGCCTCAAATCGTGCATCTCCCCGTTGAGCTTCTGCACGCGGCGCTTCCACTGGTTCACGACCTGCCGCTGTTCCTCCACTTCCTCGTAGGCATCCGCCAGCTGTGCGCAAAAGGACATTTACATTTAGAGAGCTCGTTTCCAATTATAATCGATTATTTACGGCCGAGTAATTGCCGCTCTTTTTTTTTTTTCTTTTATTTTGGTCGTTGAAGCGACGAGTAACGACGCTGTTATGCGGAGCGTCAAGCCGCGATTAGTTGCTTGATAGATTGTTGAATGAATTTAGATAGAGGAGAAATTGCAGATTGTCCGTTACGACGGTAACAATCTGGGTTTAATGTTTATGAAGATTTAGTGTAACGAGTTTGGGTTGTGATTATAGGACTGTTATTAAACTTTTCTATTTTTCGCACTTGACCATTGACTATTCTATTAACCATTTTAATTTTTAAAAAAATAGAAAAGCAGAATTTTCTTTAAAGAGTATTAATTGATTTTTAAATATATTACAAAACTAAATATTCTTCCAACATTTAAATTTCAAAAATTATTTAAACGTAAATTACTTGATTATTATTTTTGATCGAAGTTAAACATTATTTGTAAATCCTAATTACAGAAACTCATACTAGGCCTTATCTAAATATTTACTTCTCAGATTTATATTTTCAACGATAAATTACTGTTTCTAAAAGGATATATATTCTATTCCTTGCACTTGGAAACGTGCCGTTTTTCTAAATTAATTTGAAGTTATTATTGCCAATCCGAATTACAAATATTTCAGTAAAAAAAGGTTACCGAATTTCGTAAAAAATTTTCAATTGGAAGAACCAGAAAAAGACTCTTATCAAATCAGGCGAAGCCCCATTATCATCTTTTAACACGTCCGTTCAAACAGTAGTCTACTTCCCCAAAGAAAAAAAAGCAGCCTCCGAAACCAGACCCATAATACATTACACCCAAACAAAATCAATGTACTGTCACTTACTCCTCGCGACAAACTATCCCCCCTCGACAGCGGAACGAAGCCCGAAAAGCCCCTCCAAAATTACCTTCTTCTCGAGCTGCTTCTTGAGGCCGACAAGCTGCTCGAGATCGTCCTCGTGCTGCTGCGCCATCTTGCGCTTGGTGAACTCGAGCTCGCGCATCGCGTGCTGGTACCTCTGTTTGTAAACACCGCCGTCCTCGCCGTCCTCGGCGTCGGAGGCCAGGCCGTTGAGGTCCGCGGCCCGGGCGTAGAGCAGCTCCATCTCGAGGCGCTCGGCCTGCTGCTGCAGGCTCTTGTTCGCCTCGCTCACGTCCTGGAGCTCGCGCTCCAGGCGCAGACGCTCCGACTGCTCGGCGTCGATGCGCTCCGCGGCGAGGGTCGACGTCGAGTGCTCCTCCGCGAAGTCAGCCGTCATCTCGCTTAGCTGCGGATTGATTGAGAGCGGATCGTTAATTGATTGCGAGGTGTCGGGTTTAAGGCGGAGCGAGGTAGGAGAGGGCGTTAGGGTGATTTTAGGTTTTAACTGATTTTATTGTTTTCTTTAGTTTTGATTGATCCTGGTGGAAAAATCACAAGTTTTATTATCAATTAATTTTTAAATAAAAAAACCTTTAGCGGTTTAAAAAGATTTTATAATAATAATATTTTAAATCATGCGTTTTACTTAAATACATACTTAAATGTGATAATTTAAAAAAATTTAAATAAAAATAAAGTTAAAATTTCGATAGAAACCAATTTTAATTATCTCATTTCATAATTTACTTTAATATTTTCTAAATTTTCTAATTCAATAAAATTGTTGTATATGTAATGTGTAGTGGATTAAAAAAATAAACAATGAAAATGATGCTTAATAGATAGGATGTAATGTGCAATTAGCGTAAAGCTATTGTAATAAATGTAATGATGAATTATTCAGAACGAATTCTATACTATAAAATTTGCTAAATGATATTTACGACATCGTACAAGGTAACTATATTAAGTATTCCATTTTCAAGTTTGCAGTTAACCATATAGTTTTATCGTGTTTATTAGATTATTTATAATGTTATTAAAATTAGTACTCGCAATACATCTGTTGCTATTAGCAAAGAGAAAATCACTTCGTGTTATGCATGATCATTCGTATTAAATAAGAAACAAAAACATCAACCGTTCAAACAAATTTCTCGGAATATGGTCATTTGTCATGTCTAGGACGATTCCGGCTAATTAGTACTTAATTAGTAAGTATTTAAATCACACTCAAACGCTTGTGACATAATTCACGTTCGTCCCTCTCTCTCTCTCTCTCTCTCTCTCGTGTTATTTGTACTGCAACTGTTTTAGCACGACAACGCTTTAATCTCTAAATTAATGAAAGTCGAGAAAAACGATGTCCAAGAGAGTGAAAAAAATAATTCTGTTTTTAGATTACGGGATTGCTAAAAAAAAACGCAATCCTCCCGGATGCAAACGATGCAAACGTTATTTAGCCACTCTTTGCCACAAACTCGGATTCTCATTGTTTCACAGCATCATCGAGCAACAATCGATGAACCGCCGTTCGAGAACTACCTCTTCGTCGCACTGCGATAACGTTCGATCTTCCTCGGACAGCCTGGAGACAGGCCTGGAGGGACTCTTGGCGACGCTACTCGCCCGGCTGAAGTACTGGTAGCCCTTGATCATAATGTTCGTGGCGCTCTTGCTCCTATTCAAATGCTTCCTCTTCCCGTCGACGACGATGTTCTCGATATCGTCCCCCTTCCCGAGCCTCTTCCACTCGTCCATAATGTGATCGGTCCTCTGCAGGAAGTTGGAGATCTTGGTGGACAGGTAGGAGGAGGCGGTCTGCGGTTCGAGATGCGAGGCGGTGGGTCGGAAGGACTGGCGGACCTGCTGACGATCGATGCCAAGGACGAAGTTGAGACTGGCGTCGAAGACGACGGGCGCCTGCTCCTTGCTGGAGAGCTCCTGCAGGTCGAGCTCCTCGTCCAGGCAGCCCGAGACCTGGGGGAAGAGCCGCCTCGGCGTCGGCGACTTGCTGCCGCTCAGCGAGCATAGCGACGGCGATCGGAGATGCAGAGGCAGCCGAGAGGAGTAAGAGCTCGCGGGGGACGGCGAGCGAGAGATGAGGCTCGTCGAGTGCGGACGGATGACGGCGATCTTCGACAGTGGCCGAGGCAGGAAGTGATGGTTGCTCGGCGGCAGAGGCGGACGTCGGTTGGTGCCGCTGCTGAGGGAGGACGGCTCGTCCGAGTAGCCGCCGTCCAGGTGGAGAGACGAGGAGGAGGAGCTCGCCAGGGGCTCGAAGTAGGTCGTTGGAGCCAGCGGCATTCTCAGCGATTCGACCTTCTCGCGAGAGACGGTCGACGAAGTGGCCGGGGAAAAGTTTAAAGCTTAACGTAATTTTCTTAAGTGGCGCGCGTGATCGGATTTCGGTTTTAATGTCGAAGAAACGGTCCTTCATTCGCTGAGGTAATTTATTGAGATTGGCATTTTCGCGAAACTTGCAACTTTTCTTTTTAAATAAATTGTTGTAAGCTGCTGGGTTAAGAATGAGTCGTTGGACGAAAACAATCTTTTATATAGTTTAATAGTTATTTCCATTATTCTTTTTCTTTTTTTTTTAAAGAATATCTTATGATTTTACGAAATTCAACAGTATCTTTCTTAGCATCAAATCTACATCGATAAGGTTTAATTGTCCAAAACCACGACAGAGACACTTCGAAACGAAATCTCCCCGGGTCAGCACCACCGAGAGCACATCCCCAACGAGACCGAACCAGCTTCCTCTCTCCCTCCCGCACCCCCGTACTTGCGATCACAACACTTCACAGCCTGGCGCTCGTAAGCAGCGGCGGCGGCGCAACGGCCGAGAGCGTCATTGCATAAGCCGGACGAGGACGGTCCGCGGCCGGGAAGGGAGCTCGGCTGCAACTGAGATGCGGGCTTTTCTCCCGAGAGGAAGATAGCGTAGAGGTGCCGCTGCCGCCTCACCTCGCGGTTATTCTGAGAAGAGAGCAGCTTTTGGAGAGCCGCCAATAGACCCATACACACTGCACGGCCCCTCTCGCGCGCTCTCTCGCAAAGCGTATAATCGGGAAAAGCGCGCAGAGAGAAGAGAGAGAGAGCGGTCCCGTCGATTTTCACGCGAATGAGGTCTCGCCGCACGAGGGAGATGTGCTGCGCCTGATTTATGGGACGGGGTGTTTAGGAGCTGCCTGACATTGAATTTCGAGGCGAGGTGCCGCACTGCTTTTGGGAAATTTACTTTTTGGGCTGGGTTTTCTTTTTTTTTTCTTTATGTAAGATTGAGCTCTATTGGAATTTTTAGTTTGCTTGTCAGTTCGAAATATGATACAAAGCTGTTTTTAAAAGTCATAATAACTTTCTAGATACTATATATATTATACCATGTAAAAATTTAGAAAAACAGACGAAACGCGCATAAAATTTCGAGAATGTCGATAAACTTTTATTATACTATTTTTTTTTGCAAATGGAATGAAAAGCATTTAATAAAAAATACATATAATTTTCCTAATAAGATTTGTCCTACTCGACCAAGAATCATTTCATTTTCAAAGCCATTAATCATCACGGGAAGAAAAAAAAAATCCCACAATCACGCCATCTCGTTCTAACGAACCCCTCGCAGGTAACGCACTCCAACTCTCTCATTACCCACCCACTCCTCCCTAAACACAACCAGCTCCAAAAAAAGAATCGCGGCGAAGCAACGGTTGCGAGAGGAACGCGATCGTATACACACGCATCGCTCGGCAAAAAGTGGCCCACTTGACGGAGCGCTCTCGGAATCGAGTGCGCCTAACTGTCATTTTTTTTTTTAAAGAGATCGTCTATCCATTACCTTACCTCGCCGGGGAAGTAATTGCGATTGTTTCTCTCTCCGCCGGCGGGTTATACCGTTCGCGCGCGATTCGCGCCCGGCTCCGGAAGCTTCTCTCGACGTCGCTCGACCATAAAAATAGTCTGTTTACCCCAAACGTACTTTTAGCGCTTTTCCACGCGAGCGGAAAGCGGCGGCGGCAGCTGCTGCCGCTGCTGCTGGCTCGAAGGTGTTTCGGACCAAATTAAAGATGTGTCATTGGTTTTACGCGAGGCGCTTGACGTTTCGGCAATTTTAGAATCGCGCTCCGCCTGCTGTGTTTAGGAAGCGAAAGTAAGAGGAAAATTGCGATGTGATTTGATGAACGCGAATGAGAATAATAGCCGCGTTGATAATTATCGTTTCCTTTGAGAAGTGTTATCTCTCGTTTTACTTGAAACGATTAGCTTTTGATCCAATATCTTTGAATGGGATTAGCACCATTTTTCAGGCTTCCTGAAAATGGGGTTGATATTTATAAGATCAATGATCTTGCATTTGAAAACTCATTTTTAAGCGACGGACAAGAATTTTTAAATTGAAATGGAAACATTTTTTTGTACTTCGTTTGATTGAAATTTATGATTGTTATTCATTTTTTCGATTTCTATAAGAAGTTTCTTGAACTTTTAAATGCTTTTACAAAAACGACAAACCAACTATAAATAACTAATTAAAATTCCTAAGAAAAACGAGCTTCGGCGGAAACTCGAAACGCAGTTCAAAATAAAACACAATGCAAGGCGCGCCTCTAATCTAAAAAGCATCGAATTCAATTCCTCGCGGTTTCGCCACACATGAAAATCTCGCAAAAAGGACGCAGGGGCCGTTAACAGTATAACTAACGGCGATAAAAATATCCATTAAACTTTTATCGCCCGGATCTCACAAGCAGTGCATAGTCTTCCTCCAGGGAGGAGGGGAGGGGGGATTCGAAAAAAAAAGCAGACACCCACACAATGAACTCATTCACACAGAGCCAGAAGCAGCAGCAGCAGCAGCAGCAGCCAGAAGCAGCAGCGTCGGAGGAAATTTAACGATACAGACGCGGCGGCCGCGTAAAACGCGGTTTCCTTTAATTAGATCGTATCGGAATGCTTTGTGCCGAGGTTGTAAGCGTCTATTGTGTCTGATTAGCGAGAAATTGTTGGATATTTTAAAATCTGTCGTATTTTACTTTGACGCGGAATAATTCGCGCGTTTCGTTTCTTATCGCGAACGGCGATTTATTTTAATTTAAAGGGCGATTGTTCGGTTTCGTTCGATGAAGAAGATTCATTAACCTTGGCACGATTTCTCGTTAATGGATGCGTATGATAGATTAATTTACCATCGCGGTATGAAAAGAGTTTAAGATTGTAACGATTGGAACGACTAAAAAAAAAAAAAAAAAATAAACCGATGAACTGCTTTGAGTTACTGACGTAAACATTTCGAGAGGTAGATGCTTATTTATAGTTATAATTATAGTCAAAATTTACAGATGGTACTTAAGTAATTTTATTCAACTAAAGATAGCCTAACCCCGCGTAAAATTTCGACGAACCAACCGTCAATTACTCAAATCCAAATTGATCGAGAAACGATCCACATCCAGTCCAAGCAGCCCGTACCCGTCACATCTAATTAACGGCGCGCACAAAGCCCAGGTAAAAAGAAGAGCGACGCGTTATATGCTAATCCAGCTTGTCCTCATCCTCGCTTACGCAACTCCGCGATTCTTTGGCTTCGCGCTCGGCATTATCCGTCCATCTCTCTCGGCTCGAATAAAACTCCGCCTGTTACGCGGTAATTTCGCTGCGATCCTAACGAGATCTTTTCTTGTCTGTCTCTCTTTCTCTCTCTCTCTCTCGCGCGGGGAGTTAATTATCGCGGAGAGTAGGCAAAGCGCGCGCGACCGGTTCAGGCGCTTTCCCACGACGCTGCATTCCGCCCCGCTGAGCGAATTTCTCGCTGCCGCGAGCGCGCGGATAAAAAGACTAATTCTGGGGCACTGCGACGAGCTTCTGCAATTCCGCCTGATTTCGAACTCGTTTTTGAGACGTCGCCGTGGAGCGAGGATATTTGCATGCCGCGATGAGCTCGTCTTTGGGTGGTGGAATGTTTATTGGTTAACGGTTGCGTTAAACGTGTAATGTAACTGTTCGTGGCTATTTTTGTGGATTGTCGACGACGAAATTACAATACTTGTAGATTTCCGGTCAATTCCGCGAGTAGGATGCCGGTACAAATTTATGCTAATAGAAAGAAATTTATTTCTTTTTTCCTAGCAAAACGTTTGTTTAATTTGAATAAATATTGACTTGCGAATAAACTTATCTTTAAGAAAGCTGCGTCTATCACTTTTACCACTTGCTTGTCTTGGAAACTCAACAAGTAGAATTATCACACTTCCTAAACACGCGTTTAATTCGCAAACGAAAACAGGCACGATACTAAAAATATACAACAGTGCACTACGAATCATAATACATTCCAATCCAAACGCAAGACCCAATTAACTCAAACATCGCTCCAGATCTAAGACCGCCAACCTCAACCGAATACAAATCAAGCCACCGCCGCATTCTCTCGCGGTCACTCGCTGTGTCCTCCCAAAAAAAACAGCGCCACTCGCGCGAGAGCAAACAATCGCCGCCCCACGTCGATACACATATCCGCGGCTTTTAACATCGACTTTCCCACAGGCGAACAACACGCGCGCTCGCATACCCGAGCGGCGTTCTTCGGATTTTCGACCCCCTTTGCATGCGAGCTCGTGTGCTTTCCCTTTTTTTTTGCATCCGAGGCGGAGAAACGCCGCTGGAACGGCGCAAAAAACTACTTTGTTTCCGTGGCGTTGCAATGCGAGGAGGAGGAGGAGGAGGATACGCGAGGAGTCGCGCTTTCGAAGGGATTCCGCGGCGCTGTTTGACTAAGCGAGCCGGATTGCGAGGACGGGAAGAAGTTATGTCACCGGGAGGCGAGGGATAGTGGGACGAGAAAGATTTCAGCGGCAGACGCGCGATTAAATTTCAAAATTTTAGCGAAGAATGGAGGATAAATAATACAATGATAATGGTACAATGGGCCCATTGTCGTTTTCATTTTGAATTGTCTACGTTGTTAATTTAGGAAAACAATGCATTTTCAATGCTTCTAATTACTCTTTTATGCGTTAACTCACTCCGAACGTTTAACTCCGCCAACCGTACAACTCAATACCAAAACACTCCTATTTGCAAATAAAACGCGCCGAGTAAAACATTAATAAATTTATTACGAACCCGGACGGCAACAACGAAAAAAGGAGCTAAACACGCTCGGCGAAAATTTAATTAAGCAGCGGCCTATAATTATTATTATCCAGCGGGCGGCAATGAACGGACGGGTTTACTGTTAAATACACGGCCGGCGTTAATTATTTATCAGGCCATAATTTTCCGGTCAATTAATTCAGGCTCGCGCGCGCGCAAGTGCACGCATAGACGCGCCGTATATCTTTTGAAAGTGTAACCGAATTCACGCTCTCGCTCATCTGGATTCGAGTCGCGGCGCGAGGCGCCCCGGCATACCGTTTCTCCGCCGCGATATGTGTGTGTTCGATCGGAGTCGCTCTCCGAGCGTTGAGTTACGAAATTTTATTCGCATTTGTATCGGCGCGGGTGTTTTAACGGGCGGCTTTGCGGTCGTTGCGATTGTCAATTGATTGACTCGAAAAAGGAAGGTTTTGGGGTGGAGACCGCAATGTTTAGGATCGTAACCGATTCTCGTAACTTATTTCTCACGAAATTACGAACGAATCAATCATTTTTTTTTTTTAAACCTCCGCAACGACGCCTTATTACACTTTCTCGACGATCTTCGCCTTAACTAATCACCTCTTACGGATCGACTAGCAATATCCATCTCCCGAAATCCCGGTTCCTCCTCTCCTCGTCCGGCATCGGCATAACATCTCGCGGAGCGGCGTCGTCGGCGGCAACATCAACACAGGCGGCGCTCCGCCTCGAGTTTCACCTGGCCGGGAATCCGGGTCAGTGGCACCTTTGTCTAGCGGCGCTTTATGAGGCCCTGGTCAAGTTGGCCGCGGCGCGCGCTGCGTTCTGTTATGCTTGGCGCTGCCGAGGCGGCCTGCACTTAACCCAATTGCCCCGCGCCGCGTATTCCACGACGACTGCGACTGCAGCGGAACGACGATTACGAGACGAGAGCTGGAGAGGTGCGCCTGACGTAAGAGCTCGCGATTCCCGAGCGAAGCGGCGATATGTGCGGTTGAACTGACGCCGTTGTGTGAATGGGCGAGATTGATTTTCAGATCGGAGGGGGATTGCAGATTTGACGTTTGCGAGGAGGAGGTGGGGGCTGTTATCGATAATTTCAGATGATTTTTTGAGAATTGTAGTGGGGAAGTTTTGGTTAAAAATCAAATAGATATTTTGTTGTTTGCAATTTTACCATCTTGAATAGAATATTATGTATAGTTTTTATCAAAACGTTTATTTGGTAAATAAAACATCTTGAAATTTTAATGAAATCATCGACTACCTCTTCTACAGGTATATTTATAAATGATTAAAATATACAAGATTGTCTTTAAGAATAAAATAAAAAATAAAAGATAGTATTAATTAATTAGAGCTGTAAAACTGTTACTTCCCGGATACACCGTTTAAACTTTCTCCTCCTAAAATATAATCCTAAAACTCCTATCGCTACTTAAAAAACGAACTTATCAAACCAGGATTAAAACCCATTTACCAACTCCCACCTTCGAAACCTTAAAAATGATCATCAAAGTGCCTAAAAACTATCCTGCCAACCTTCTCATTCTCCGCTCCAATCTCCCGCTTTAATAGCCGCTAAACAAACTCCTCCTCGAGCGCATAAAACTCCTCTCCTCGCAATCAGGCTCAAAACGAGCTCATCAGGCGCGGGCCTGAAAAAAAAAAGCGAAAGGTGCAAAAACGGCGCGCGCGCCGTTTTTGCATACGTCTTTCCATGCATCCTCGAAATTAATAGTGCACATCCGACGAGCTGCGCGCGGCGCACAAAGGCCGGCGGGGGCTTTTTTGCCGCCGCGGCGGCAGTCCGCGATCGAGTCTAATTATCGATTAATGACGCGCGCCGCGGGGATCCCCCCGTCATCGTCGGACGCCGAGAGCTGAAAAGCCGAGAGAGCCGATGGCGCGGATGGAGTGCCGTTAATGGAGCGGATTGTGTTGTAGCTGAATTTTAGGAGAGTTTTGTTGCTGGCTTTGGATGAAAGCTGGAGATCGGGGATTCGGGGTCGAAAAATAACGAATTTGAGCTGTTAAAGGAAGGCTACGGGATTATAATTTTAGTTGGCGCGCGACGGATAAAATTGTATAGTGAAGAAAAATTATAGAAATGTAAAATAAACGTGTTTTTTCGAATGTAACATTAAAAAAGTGTTAGATTAATGTTTTAGAAAGTGAAAGTTCTACTGAAATTTATAAATTAATTTTTTGTCAACGAAATATTTTATCACCAACAAACTAAATTTTAAAACTGCAAGTGTCTTTGAAATATTCTCTTGAATAGAAAGTAACCGATATCAGTTCCAATTAAATACAGGCTATAATCTAACGCGATACACGAAGATCACAAACGAAACCGCGGCCTCGAATAGAAGAAACAACATCGATCACGTACACCCGATTGTCTAGCGAACCAGCACTGAAACCTTCCACTCGACACCTCACCGCCGACAATCCAGTAGACAAATTGCCCCGGGTGATCCAGCTTTTTTTTTCTAATCACCAGCCGACGTCAATCCCGGTCAGTACATCCTCCAAGTCATCCCGCGCTCCGGCAAGCCTCTTTTCACCTATCCCCTAGCAGCCGCGTCTCCCTCCCGAAAGCAACGACAAGCACCCCTATTTACATACCCGCGACGTCGCGTCTCTCTCTCTCGAGAAAAAAAAGCCCTGAAAGCAAGACAAGCGCGCGCGGCTTTCTCAGGAGAACCCGTTTTGCATCTCCGGCGCTCGGACAACAAAAAGTGCACGTCCCAAGGCTGCTTGGCGCCAAACTCCCGCCGGGGGATTAGTCGTATTTACCGGCTCGTTAGCGACAAGTGCGGTCGGGCCGGTTTTCCCCGGCGCTTTTTTCGGGAAACCTACAAAACGCCCCCCCCCCCCCCAACCACGTTTTATATTCGCCCGAGATTATTCGCCGCGGGCGGGAGTCGCTGTGTGGCCGATTTATTTTAGGAGGCACGAGCGTAATTAAGTTTGCGCTGAGGTACTGACGGCGGGTAATTCAGGGCGATAGGAGGCTGGATGGGTTTGCAGAGTGCGAGAATAATGGCCGGCGAGAAAGGTGCGTTTTAGTCGTAGGAAGTGGGGTTTTAATTTTCCATGATTGAGATACTAATTGAATGTCGAGGTGTTGCGCAGGAGAAATGGAGTGCTTCGAAACACTAGTTTTGGATGGATAAAAAAGCGACGTAATCAAAATAGAAACGCTAATTGAAGTAATATCTCAATTGCGAACGCTGAGATAAAGGGGAATTTCAATTTTCCTTTAATGAGAAAGTAACATTAGTAGACACGAAGCAAAAATATGTGTTTAAAAAAATTTACATCTACAAAACATTTCAATAATTGTAGATCAAACGAACTTACCTGTAAGTGAAGTTCGATCGTAATTATACGAAGGCCTCATTCGAGATGATTACA
>JAWWEO010000021.1:6405677-6444483 GCA_035582975.1 Ormyrus labotus
CTCTAAAGTGGCGGTAACTGGCGGCAAGTAGGCGGTACTACGATTTGTAATCTCGAGAATGAGGCATGAAGTATAATTTAAAGCAAACGGACAAACTAAAAATCTATGACTTTTACCATCTAAACTGCTACCAGAAAAAATTCTCCAGCGACTCTAAAGAGAACGCGATTGCAAAAGGAAGCCGCGGAACCGCGCAACAAAACCCCATCGGATCCTCCGCCGCGCGCGGCGATCTCGATTTTGAAATTCCTCGGCATTGTCCCTCTCGCGCATCAGTCCATAAAAGGCTTTGCTCTCCTCTCCGAAAAAGCAGCGGCGGCGACGCATTTGCTCCGACAATAGGCCGTTTTTCAGCATTCCTCGCATGCGGCGCAGATCGCCGCACAATAGCCTCGGCCGATAGCCCCGCGAAGGCCACGTCCTCGGCAAGGTCGCGCGGGGGGGCCCTAATTACTCCCTTTCGATTTATAGAATTCGTTCTGAAGGCGCCGCGTTCGCTGAGAGGGGGAGAGGGGGGGGGGAGCCGTGGCTCCGATCAAGGGGGGGAGAAGGGACGAGTAGGCGATGATCTCTCTGTGAAATGCTCTCTCGCGCCTCTCGCGAGGATCTTTTGCTCACCTTGGCCTCGAGCCTGTCGTTGTCGTGCTTCAGGTGGTTGCGCTCTTGCTCCAGCCGGTCGACTTTCGCTCGCAGTACCTCGAGCTCCTCCTGCAAGCATAAGCGGACGGATTTAATTGGGAGCTCGACGATGGGGGGGGGGGGGGAGGTGTATGTTTTTGAGATATAGATTTCGCTAGGAAAATTTGCTAACGAGGGTTTTGGTAACCAAAATAGCGATACTCCTTATAATGCTTCTATAGACATTTTCCCATATTTTACAAAAATAAAACTCGGTCGCGCATACAAATATTTCGTGCGCTCGATAAATTTCACTAAATTTAGACGTTAATTTGAAGCGTTCAACGCGACGACCACAAAAAGCACTCGTGGCGCATATCGGTAAAAAGAAAATTTCCCCGCTGAAAAATGTGGATAATTTCCGTCGTAACCTTCAGCACTCGGGCTTCACCCACTTACCGCTTGATTACCATACAGAGTGTGTGTCCCCTCGGCGGCGAGCGGCGCGTAAAACAAATTGCTCCTTTTGCGCCTAGCAAATCGTCGCAAATTGCCGGCGAAAAGAGAGCCGCGCTCTGACGCGCGCCGCGCCGCGGCAAAGAAAGCACGCCGACTCGATTATCAGCCCCGCGGTTCTCGGTCTATTATTACCGGCGTTAATAAACGCAAGAGCGGCCGCGGACTCGTCATCGCAATCAGTCGCAATAAAGCAGCTCCTATTTCGGGGGGGGGGAAGGGGGCGAGTCGCGACGGCGCCCGAGAGGGAGAGTGGCTCGGATTTTGTTTATTTTTTCCTTCCACCGGCGCACCTGTTAATTGGATCGCTCGGGAGGAGGAGAAGGAGGAGAGGTAATCGATGGGGCTTTGATGGAGATGGTCGAGTTGCCGTTTAAGGGATAGTCGATGGAACCAGGTTTCGAGGGCGGGCAGGAGGTTTGTTGTTTATGGGAGGGATTTTCATTTTTGTAGACTGAGATAGTTTGAGGAAATTTGAAATTTTAAGCTCGTTGGAGAAAATTTACGTTTTTTGTCTGTCCCGTGACGTTTAGGTAGTTTGAATGGTAATTTAGGGGACTGAAATTATTGTTGATTTATATAGTTTAAGTGGTGTATACACGAAGATAATACTTGTTATAGTTAAAAAAAAAATCATTGAAAATTTTGTGTCGCTAATCAAAATTGAATGCAAACGAAATCTAACCGGGATAAAACATAAATTTAACGCTTCTATATTTTATTAATTTTCATTAACTGAACCCTTATAAAACAACAAATACCGAGCTACTATTCCTTCTCGAAACGTAACGCTCCCAGCAGCGAATTCCCATCGACAAGCGGTGCAAATCGATGGGCGCCTCGCGAAAAGCGATAATCGGCGCGCGTGCTTCGTGCGGACGCATGCGGCTCTGGTTTCTCTCGAGGCGTCGTCGCGCACGAGAGAAAACCAAAATTGAATCTGGGCCAAAGGCTCGGCTGGCCGGGCAGTGGCGACTGGCCGCCGCTTCGCGTCAAGCCCCGTTCACAAGTTCCGCTGCAGCTCCGATCAGCTGATTCGGCTTTCGCGCGTGCGCGAAATACTGTTTGGGCATTTTTTTTTAGTGCGACGCCGGGGAGTTTTTATGATTGAGCGAAGCTTTCTGCGACTTTTCTTGTTGAGGAACGTAAAGTTTTGATCTATTTAAGGACTGTTGCGATGCTCGATTGATTTTCGAAGCGAATTATTTGTATACGATTTTGTGTACCAATGCATTATGCTAATATAAGTAAACTTCATTTGTATTAGTTACAAATGCAACGTGAGGTACCATTTAAATCAATAGAAATAAAGTGAAAAGTAAGCAGTATGTTCAACCTTCAGTGTTGCGAAGTAGTGAAAGTATGTTAACTATTTTTCCTTATATTCTTTTGTTTTTAAATTTTTCTTTTGACGTTAGTTGCAAAGATTCCGTACCTGAATTTTTATTCACGCACATAAAAAGCTTTAAATTCTATCAAATAACCATCTTCGTGAACAGTGCAAATAATATTTTATCAAGGAAAAATTCCGTTCTTGAAAACATCATGTTCGAAAATCCTTCCGCCATTATTGACATTAAGAAACTCCAATATTCAATACTTGGCGAAACTAAAACTTTACCTACTACGTCGTATTCTCGAAAAAAGAGTCTGCTTCTTATTATTCAAGAAAAGTTCAGTCCCGAAGAAATTAAACTCGCATTGAACTTCTACGTACAATTGTCATTGAAATACGCAATAAGACCGCCATGTTTAACCATTTATAGCGACGCTTCTACAGACGGATATTCAATTAAATCGATTTTGTCTTACGGATGGTCAAAGAAATATCTGGATTTTTCAATCATCAATTTGAAAAGTAACGAGCTTACTTCCGATCTTTACATCTTCAATCCTTTTACAATGATCTTTAGTTCCAAGTGCTACACGTCAAAGTCGACTCTATTTCCGGACAAACTGAGCAACGTAAACGGTTATAAATTAAAAATTCCGTACAGTGAAAGCGCCCCGTACATGTGGTCTAAGAAGAGTAATAATAATAGCTCTCGATTCGTAGGAACAGGATTAAGCACGGTGCAATTTGTCGCGTCGACCTTGAACTTTGAACTTGTCATAATCACCGATACAAAGGGAAAATTTTCTGCTGCTTACCGGCACTTACTAAATGGAACGGTCGATATGATGAGCATGCCACTTTATCTAACCGAAACTCGAATGAAGGATAACATTACTATTGGAAGAATTTTCACCTTTGGTCAAATTTATGCTCTGCAGTTGGTGAAACCAAAAGTAATAATTTTAGAATCTTTTAAAAATATTATGTTTATTATCTATAACATGTCAGTCCTTTTCTTGGTCGGTTACTGTGCCGATTACTTAATAAGACCCAAAGCGAAATCTCGATTTTTCGAGAACTTTCGTCTATTTACTAGCCAGGCTAGTGAAAGTACACCAAAGAAGACTCACGAAAGAATAATTTACTTTTTTATCGTCGTTATATCCATGATTTACGTTCCCGAAATTATAGGAAAAAAGACGGGACACCTAGTCGTGTCTGAAGAACGGAACTTAAAAACGTTTAAAGACATAATAGACTCTGGTTTGCAGACGTACGGTTACAAAGATTTAGTCAATGCTATACCAGATTACATTGACAAGTATGCAAGAATGGTCAAATTGAAAACGCTCACGGAAGAAGTTGGCAAAACTTGCACTCAGCAGCTTTTAGAAGGAAATGATGTTGTATGCTTCAAAACTTCGGGAAGGGCAAATATGATTTCTGAATCCGTTAGACAAGCCGATGGTACTCCACTGATCAAATCTGCAGATGTAGAAGTAGTTTCTTCGGCGATAGCTTTAGTTTTTCAAGCAGCATCACCGTACGTTGAAAAGTTCGACGCGATCGTATTGAGATTGTTAGAATCCGGCATATACGAATCGTCGACTTTCAAGAATTATACATTGACTGTTAATGTACTTTCCTCTAAAGGAAGCGTTTCAAAAAACGAAAATCGTGATGTATTATTTTTACTATTCATAATTTATGCTACTGGATGTTTGATTGCGTCATGTTCCTTTGTAATCGAATTATTACGAACAAAATGATTGAATTTATTGAAAATATCGAAAGATTAATTAAACATTGTACTCATGCTTTTATACAACAGCACTGATCTTACAGTTTTCAAAATAAACAATAAACCGCCCAGCTTTCCTTCGCACATCCCAGAAAATGCTATCCCACAGAACTTATTGCAATAAAAAAAAAAAAAAAAAAGAAAAAAAATAAAGAAACTCGACGCATCTGAACGTGGCTTAAGGGTGAAGACGCTCGCGGAAAAGGAAGCGAATCAATTGCAGGCCGGTTTAGCTGGTCGGGCGCCAGTAGAATTGGCGAGCGGCGAGAGCTTTTTGGCAAGAAAGTCGCGACAATGCCCGATTACTAAGGTTCCTCCGCTTGTTATGCGACTCGTGTCAAAAGGTGAGCCGAGCTGCTTTACAGCCCGCTGAAATATCATTGAACAGCGTACTTGGCAAGTCCGACGGTAAACATTAAGCTTCCGAAGCTTGCGAGCAGTTGTTTCCAAGTCAGTTTTTCGGCCTTTGAGGTCGAAAATAGTTGAGTAGGAAATGAAAGTTGGAGGACTTTGGTGATGCGCCGATTGGACCTCTTGTTTTTAATAGATTGATGTTGAAATGTAGTAAAGTTGAATTTGTTGCATTTATATTGTACAGCTTATGTTATATTTATTGAGCATGTATTTAAAATAAATTTAATCTGTAAGCTCTTGGAACTTTTGTATTCATTTTTTTTTATTTTAAATTGATATTGTACTATATTTAAATGTTTCTGTTTATTTTTTTTTACCGTGATAATCCAATAAAAGTAACCTCCTTTTTCAATCCTTAATAAACTTTTCTACCACACTAATCAATTCCAAGGAACTCTAAATTTGCGCTTATCTAACGGAACAGAAGAGATCAACGCGAACTCTGGTTCCATAATTAAGCTCGCCTATGGAGCGAGTCGTATCGCAAGAAGCGCCTCCTCCGTTTCGACGTTGCGCGAGATTCGGGTGGATTTAGGCTGATTAATGTGCCGGCTTATATTTAGCGGGAATATTTATATGTCCGGGTTATACCGATGCTCCACCGACCCTTTAGCACCGCGCTCTCTCCTTTGTATTTTTACGGGCGATTAGGCTTATTTACGGAGGGAGAGACGCATTTTCGGCGCGGCGCTAAATTTGCGGACCGAACGGTGAACTAAAGATCGACCGAGAATCAAAAATCTCGATACGTGATTTTGTAAAAGCGGAGTTGGAAAATTTAAGAGGTGTTGTGAGTTTCCGGAATATTTACGATGCCGTTGGTTTGGAAAATTTTCCGCGTCTACAAATGCGCGGAACGAGATTGCGACGGAAATAAAAATAGCGCGTTCGATTGAGGTTGTAAATAATTTAGGAATGGTCGTTTGAATTCTTCCGAGGAGCGGGAAAGATAAATATGCTAATTAAAATCCTTCGCGTCCGGTATTTCCGATGCTGATTTTTTGCCACATTTTTTTCAAGAATCCATTATACACCTTAATCTCCGTGACCGGAAAACAAGCACGCCGTCTACATTCCTCGCAAATGTTTCCAAACTTAAGATAAGGTTCTCACGATACTCGTCGCCGTTGAATGCAAGATGTATCGATAAAAGTACCTCGAATTTTATACGAAAGAATAATTTTAAAAGAAAATCGCTGCATCGATCCATTCTGAAGGAACAAACTATTCCTAAACTATAATCCCAGAAAGAAACACATCGCCGAGCACAATGCATTCTCAGCAAAGCGAGCCCACTTAGTCCAAGAAACTAAGCAGCTCTCCATCCAAAACAATACTCGCGTAACTCTCTCTCTCTATCGCTCGCCGACTCTTCCAGCTGCGCGTGAAAACTCGCTCGGAACAATTACGCCGCGCGCGCGCGAGATCTCGCTCGCGAGGGAAACTACGCTCCTTCGCTCGGCGCAGAAGAAGAAGAAGAAAGACTCTCTCTCACCGTTCTGGCTTTGAGCTGGTCCTCGGTTCGGTGCACGTTGAGCAGCGGCGCCACTTTCACGTAGAGCCGCCACCAGGGCCACTCGCGCACCGACATCAGCTTCCTCACGTTGCGCTGGATGCATCGCACCGCCAGGTCCTGGAGCTGCGATGGACAAAAAAGAGGAAGGTTTAGCCTGCGGACGGTCTGGGTGGGTGATGAGCTCGCGTCGTTGTTTATCGGGCTGGATTTTGAGATGAGAGCGCATTTTTGCTGCGTTTGCTGGATTTTTAATCGCGAGAGGCGGTTTGAGATAACGGCGAGATGCGAGGTGGATTGGGAAACGGGGGATTTTCGTTTTGTTTAATCAAATCTGTAAATAGGATCGTAGAAGACTCTAAAGATGACAATTTACGCAATCTTTTCTCGTTTATTTGAGCAAATCTCGCTTAAGAAATATTTTAAGCACAAAGGCACATTGTCGTGTGCGATTAGATTGATTAACACGTTAATTACAAAAACATAAACGAGGTAATTTGTTTTCACTTGAAAATAGCGCGTGTTAATAAACCGAATAAATCTGTTTTTATGAACGATAAAATGTATTCTCGTACTCTTTTAGTAGAATAATCAAAAGTTAATTATATTTTTAATGATACGTAAAGTCGCTCCAAGACGGTTTTTTACTGCAACTCACATGTATAGAATTAACGTTGCACCTTAATAACCAATTAATTATCCTTAAGAAGAAAATGTATAATAAAAACATCGAAGTTAGAATAATAAAATAAAAAGGTTATTTCCAATTAGTTATTAATCGCAAAAAGAAAATAATGAAAATAAATAGATATAAGAGCAAGATTAATTTTACATAAATTCATAAAAAAAATAATTAGTAAAAGGAGTGAAATAAAATAAATTTAACATTATGCAATAGCCATTAATTAACTCATTAAAAAATACTAGGATCAGTGCAATGAAAGTAAGCTCAGGTTCAAAACTGAGTATTCAGTCCGCTAGTCTCGTCAATAAATTTTCATATAATCAAAAAGAACCGTCGCTTCTTCCCAGAAAACCTCGCATCAACCCTGAGCAACGCGCTCAATCCACAATCCATCTCGCATCTCCCTCCACCCCGTAGAGCAAGCCAAGAAATCAGCTCCCTCTCGGCAATAATAAAATCCTCCTCGTCATCTCGAGTATCCTGGCGGTTTGAAAAAAAAAAAAGCGCGCGCAACTCGCTTATATACACGTAACGTACCTTGAGCGTGTTGAGTTTCCGTCTGGCGAGGTAGCCCCTGCATCTCGCCTGCAGCAGAATGATGTGTCCCGTGAGCTTCTCGTCCCTCTGGGACTCGAGCCTCTCGAGTGCGCCGGCGCGGAAAAAGATCTGTCCAAACAGAGAAGAGGAGCGAATTATTGGCCTGAGTCGACAGGACGACCGCAGAGATTCCGCGGCAACGCGATAGTGTTTCGCGGGGGGAGGGGAAAAATTCGCGGTATCGGCTTTCGGGATGGAGACGTCGTCGTCGTCGGGCAGCGAGGTTTGCTCGACCGAACGGGATGATTTAATTGAGCGAGGTGTTTGGGAGCTGGGGGATGAGCTCGTGCTTTGGTTGATGGAATGGATCTGGAGTCTTATTCAAATAATTGGGTATTATTAAAAATTACGTGGGTGGAAAATAATATTATTGAAATTGTAATTATTTTTTTAAGCTCGTGGATAATAAATTTTATTGCTTAATCTGTATAAATATGTGTATTTGCATCAGTTTTATAGTACGTTTTATTGACTTTTATAGCTTTCGGTTTTCTCGCAATTAAGGGATTAAGCGCAGATAACGTCATTGGATCATATATGGATCTAAAATTAGTTTCTATCTTTTAGAAGCGTAAAACACGTTTCAATTCACCATTTTACCGATTAAAACTTTGTAGCATTAAATTATTTATTATTAATTAATTATGAAATCTTCCAAAGATGATCCCATTAACCTGCTCCCCTCCCCGCGTCAATCGACACCCGAAAAAAATCTATCTCTCCTTCCGAATCCCATCCTCACCTGCAGTCATAAAAAAAAAACGAGGCCAACTCCCGCCCTTCCCCAAAAAGAATCCAACTCGGAGCCGCTATCGAATTACGCTCTCTAAGCTCTCGCGCGTGAATAGAACTTAATTTCCCGGCGGCCACACGCGCCTCAACCGTTATAATGACGGCGGCGGCGGCGGCGAGCGGATTCCGAGCGGCGCCGAGCAATTATTGTCAAGCGCGCTTACGGAGAAAATTTCAAAAGAGAGCGCTTACTTTTTGCAGCGCCTGCCGGAGGATCGATCCCGCTTTCGTTTTCCTTTTGCGAGGGAAGAGATCGGGAGAGCGGATATGTTGGCCGATCGAGGATCGGGTAATGCCGTCATTTTTAGGCGTCAGTGGGTAACTGCTGGCGAGTTTTGAGAGGTTGGGGAGTCGAGGAGAGGCGGGGCGGATTTGTTTTGGAGATCGGAGATTGGCGTGGGAGGAGAACGTGCGTTTTTAGAGTATTTAGATAAAATCTCGTTGACTAAAGTGCAATTAGTTGGGTGGGAGGATTGCGGAAATTTTAAATTGTGTAGTTTTTTGTATTCACACAGGCAAACATTAAATTAAACTATTATGCGGCGAATTAACGGATGTATAAGTAATGGTAACAATTGTTACTGTTTTTTTAAATGAAAATTTGAAATTACGTAATTAAGGAACTTTTTTTTATCATTTTCCATTATTTGTTTTAAAACATTTTTACATAACAATCCGCGTTTTATCATTACCAACGTTCCGTAAAAAAAAACTCAAATATTAAAAATAACAGCCGCTATAAAAATAATATATTTTTTTTTACAATATTAATGACTCGTAAAATTGAAAAATTAATGAGCACTCGAAAAATCCGCTTCCTGAAACTTCTTAATTAACATCTCCGTCAAGCATCTAAACCCCAAACAATACATTTCGACGAAACCAAATTTTTTTTTTCCTTACGTAAGAAAAGCACCCATTCAAGCCTGCAGCTAACTCGAAAATCATTACCCAACCACCGGCTGCATCCAAAGGTCGTCAAACCATCTTTCATTCGAGAGAGACTCCGGGGGGGCTGCTCCTCGCGCCGGACAATCAAGGCCAACGGTATTATTATCAAACTCATTATCGGCTTTACCGCAAAAGTAGAAAGTCGAGCGTCACCTTTAAGGCTTGATTAATCGAGCTCCGGAAGGTCCCATTCAAACGGTTATTTCACACCATTGAGGCCCGTTAATAAGCGCCCGGATTCTCCTCCCCGCCGGCCGCTTCGTTCGAATATTATATAGGCGCGCGCGAAGAAACCTCGCGCTCATTGTTGCGCGCGCAGACTTTCCAGAAGTGTAACGCCGAGCGTCATAAATATTCATGAAAAATGGTGTATACAAACGGGCTGCGCGAGCTTCGACTTCGTAGAAAGTACGCCATTGAATTGTCACCTGTCGAGCGCCGTCCGATTCTCTGCTGTTTTCCTATTGCCGCGCTTTTTTTCTCTCTCTCTCTAGTTTTTGTCGCGGAGTTTAACGGTCGGTGTTTAGCCTTTTTTTCGATTATACTCTCCGCGACGGCTGCTATTTGGGTTTATGGTGCGTCGAGATAAGTCGTTATTATCGAACGTAACTGTGCAGTGCGATAAATCATCAGCTGCATAATGCCGCTTCGATAGAGTGAGATTGTTTTGTTACGATTGAAGCCTTATTATTTCATTCCGAGAAAGACGTCTGTATTGAAATTTATTTGTATTTTATGTAAGCGAGGAGTACTTTATTTACGGTCTATTTTATAACGTTTTCAGCTGTTGGTCAACGATGAATAACGATAATAAAATTAAATAAGTTGTATTAAATAATAACTAAAATAATCAAAACATTCGTCTAATATCATAATTAATTACTAACGTTCTACCCATCTTAACTTAAATAAACAGTTTAATCACGCGAAATAAAAAATATTCAGCCCCGATTTGATCATCCCATTAAAAAAGGCGTATTCATAAACCAGCCGAAATCTCCCTCCCAATTACCGCGAAAACCTCGCTCTGCATCGCCGAGCGATAAAACCCTGAAGTTAAAAGCCCCGCTAGCATTTATACCTGCGGAGGCACGTTATGCCGCTGCGACGGCGTGGGCGGTATCTTGCTCGTATTTTTCCGCGACGTCTTGAGGGTCTCGTCCCAGCTGTCGATGCTGCTCGCCCCGCTCGAGCTGGACACGCTGATCTTCTGCTGGGCGGCCGGCGACTCCTCCTCCGCCGACGTCGGCTTCGTCGTCGGCTCCATCGGCACGTACTGCCTGACGATGGGCGTCGCCTCGAATACCTCGATGGTGTGCTCGAGGCTGGCGTCCAGGTCCTGGATTATCTCCTCGAGGAAGATCTCGTTGCCGGTGCGGTGCTCGGGCTTGAACTCCTCCTTGACCTCGTCCTTCCAGTCGGGCTCGTTCTCGTTGCTGATGTGGCCGCTGTCCTCCGAGGAGTTGCCGTCGGAGGCGTAGCCGCAGTTCTTGTCGGTCTTCTCGGATTTGGGGATTACCACCTCGGTTGGGCTCTTCATGGGCTTGGACCAGGAGTCTTGGATCACCGGCGCGGGCTTCTGGACGGAGACCTCGGTGTTCTTGCAGTTGAAGAAGTTCACCAGCTGCTCGATGTCCTTTGTTCTTTTGGCAGCTGATTGGGGAATGGGGACGGGAGCCTTCTTGGTTTTGTTGTTCTCGTTTAGTACGGTAAGATCGTTGCGAGAACCATTGATACTGACGTTGCAGGTTGACTTGGTCAGTCTCTTCTTGCTAACCTTGCCGTCGTCGCTGACATTTACCTGGCTTTTCTCAATCTGCCGCTCCCAATTGCGCCTGATCTCTTGAATGCTCATCTCGTTGGCCTCCGTTCGTCTGGTGATCTGTAAGATCTGCAGACTGTCCTGGCTCTTGGCTAAAATCCTGCTCTTCTCCAGAGTCTCGTGATTTTTATTAATCTTACTGAGGTTTTCCTTACTTCTAGCCAATTCCTCGCGACTTCTGGTCAGATTCTCGCGGCTGCGGGACAGGATATCCTTGCTTCTTTCAATATTTATTTTGCAAGCCTTGAGATCGATCTTTTTCTTGATAGGTGGAAGTTTGACCGGCTCTACCGGCACAGTATCGTCCTCGTCCAGTTGGGACAACAGCTGCTCGGCCCTTTTCTCCAGCTCCGAGGTGGTCAAAGGCACCGACAAAGACGTCGACAGGTCCGGCTTCTTTTTCTCTTCCTTCAGCGCGGCAGCCTCCTCCGCAGCTTTGTTCAGATCCTCGTAGATGGCTTGTTCGTCCTTGGACTTGACAATGGCCTCGCGACAGTTCTCATAGATGTGCTCGTCCACGGATCGGTCGACCTCGTCGAAATCGACGATTCGCTTGACCACGCTCAGACTCGGCTTCTCAGCGGACCGATCTACTAGCGATAGATCGCCGAGAGACTGGCCGAGTCCAGCCAGGTGTTGAGTGGACAGGGGAATTCGGCTGGGCATCTTGCCTAGGCGACACTGCGGATCTACCGGGACGCTCCAGAGGCTCGTGGCTCTGTTCAGGGACGAAGGCTTGGAGCTGGAACGGTGCTTTTGTAGCTTGGAGTCGGCGCTGTTGGACTTCGCGTTTCTATGCTTGGCCGAGTCGTTGATCGGCGTCGTTTGCACGCTCCAGAGGCTGGTCGAACGGTTGAGGCTCTTTTTGCGCAGCTCCTCGGACTTTTTCGGCGCCGGCGGCAGCGTGGTCGTGTTCAGACCTTTCTTCAGCAGCACTCTGTCCTCCAGAATAGTGCAAGATGGGCCACTGGCCTCCTTCGACTTTTTCTTGCCGGCTTCCGGTCTCGATGTCGTCGAACTCTTGCTCGATTTCCCGCCATCGCTTGCTCTCGATTTCGACGCGCTCGATCTCGCCGATTTTTGCGGCTGACTGTCGGACTCCCCGAGTATCTGGACCACCGTCACGTTATTGTTATTGCTGATCCGTCCGGATTTCGACAGAGTCGAGCTGGGAGACTTGAGCGAGCCGGAACTTCTCTGGGAGCTGAGACCGGTCGCCGATCGTCTGGCGGTGCTCGTCGGGTTATCGTCGACCTTAATTGTCTGCTTGGCCGCGGAGATATTGGAGGTCCGTTGCGAGACGTTGGGACTGCTTTTGGCCTTGGAGAGCCTCGGCGCCGTTCCACTGTTCCAGTGCGGCATCTGATTAGCCGGGGCGGCCTTAGCCACCGGTCCCGCGGGACTTTTCACCGCGATCTTCGAGGCCATTTTTCACTTCTGTCTGGAGGAAGGAGAGACCGGGACGGCAGTCTCTTGCGCTCCACTTGTTCGCGCGGGCTTCTCTTCTCTCTTTTAGCGGGAGGATCTCAGCGATCCCATCGAGTCCGCTCGTCGCCGGAGACAGCGGCCGAGACAGCAGTCGCTTTCATCGATGCGGAAGGGGGCAGTGAGAGAGAGAAGGAGGTTAAAAAAATGCCGAGATATATCCCAGGGCAAAGCTGGATTGACAGATTTATCCCTTTAATTGGATTACGACTCGTCGCCGACTTGGCTGCAAAAGGCGCACCCCCCCGTCAGTCGTTACATCGGCTCGCGAGCGCGTACCGGTTGCTGGTTACCGCTTATGGCCTCGCGGCTTTTCTAGGCTGAAAAAAGTCGCGCAGGAAGAAGTACCATATAGATCCCACAGTCTCTCTCTCTCTCTCTCTCTCTGTCTTTCTCTCTCGCGGACTCACACTTCCTGTCTTCCCACTTCCCTATACTACCTGCCGTTGCTTTTGCAAATGAAAATCGACCATTCTTTTTTTCTGTTTTTATTTACTTATTTATTTTTTTTTTCGTCTACTGTCAGAACCAATATATATATCTCACAACACCACTGAAACACTCGCACACCGAGGGGTCCTATCAATGGTACACGTTTGGGAAGAGCCGGCAGCCGACTGGATCCGGTCTCCGAGCGCGACTGACTCCCGCGAACGGCCGTGTGTGTGTCAGGTGCGCGCCGAGTCCCCACCAGCGGCGCGTCTCTTTCTCTCTCTCTCTCTCTTTCTCTTCTCCGGAGTCGCGCACCGGCGGAGGGACCCATAAGCGGGGAGGGGGAGGCAGGAGGAACGGGGTCTTCCGCGCCGTCCACGCGACCGGTCCGACAACGACGCCGCCTCCTCCTCCGATGCCTCGCCGCGGCTGCTGCTGCTGCTGCTGCCGCTGCTTCTTCCGAGGATTCTGCCGAGTCGTTTTGGTCCTGCTGAGGCAGTTGGGCCCTTTGCTCGCTCGCTCGGTTGTTAGGAGGAGCTTGTAATTTTGTTGCAGGGGATTTTGCTGTTGTCGGTGGCCGGGAGATGGCCGATTGTTTGATTTGCATTGGTGTGGTTTTAATTGAAAATGAATGACGAAGTCGATTCCTTTTTGTATTTATGCTGCGGTTCAATGCGTATTTTTAGATAACGTTTCAAAAGTATTTTTTATATACTTTCAGGAAAAAAGTGTACTACTCCGTAGTATTAATATTTATTATTATTACACATTTTAGGTTTATACTGTGTACTGTTGAAAAAACTTTTAAGAATAGCCACATAAAACCGTTATATATTTTACCCCAAGCATATATTATATGTTTTCAGAATTTTTATCGCAAACTTATTTGATATCAGAATAAGGTACAACATTTTTTGCTACAGCGTTTTATCGCATAGTATTTCAAGCTTGTCTGGATTAAAATGAGTATTACGTAAATATGGTTTCATTTGACAGGAAAAATCGTTTTTTACACCGTCATTTTTTCAGGCAACATTTCTTGCGGAGTTTGTCTGACAAGAAACTGGCTAAACTCGTTGAGTTTCTACCAAACTTGAATGTAAAATGACAAATTTTTCATAATTTTTTATAACAAGATGGTCTAACGTCTTCAGCTAGGAAGTCACTCGCAAGAATATGTATAAATTATACCAAATTTTATTGCCGCAACAAAATTTCTTAACGGAAAGATCTCTTTTGCCTCTTTAAAATCGCTTGATTTATAAACTCGTTCGGTAAAATTAATACTTTTTCATTTAAAAAAAAAAAAAAAACAGCCAAGTCCGATTAAACGAGTAGCATAAAACAGGTGCAACCAAAGGTAACAGTTATACGTCGATCCGTTACTCTTTACTCCCGTGCATAATATTTTATTTATTTTTCATTAAGACACTTTTCATGAAATAGATATAACACTTAGCATTTTTAACGCAGTTGACACGGCAGTTAAGCGCATACTTGGGAGTTAAAATAAATGCGATTCAGTAATATCCATCTAAACGATAAAATCTTCATTGCGAAAACATTTCAGCAAAAGAATTTTAAACAAAAATTATTGCGCTCATTCGCAAAGTAAAAAAGGTTCTCGATGCAAAAAGAATAGCTACACCCCCTTATTTCCTGTAATCAAACATTTTCAGACTAAAAATATCGGAACTTTATTCTAAAATACTTCATTATTTCTCAATAGACAGCGTTCAAAGGGCACCTAACGACACCTCGCTGAAACGGCTAAGAAGCAAGAAATAAGGCAGCTCCGCGGAAAAAGTGCCTCCCCCGTGGCAAATAAACAAAAGCCTCGTTCCTTAATAGCGGCGCAAGGTGGCCATCCTCCCTTTTTCCTCCGCAGCTCTCCTCCTGCCGCTTATCGCTCTTTTTGCGCTTAGTCGCGCTCTCTCGTCCTCGGCGGCTCTCCTGTTACCTTTCCGCGTCTTTCTTTTGTCCCGTCGGGTTTATCTACCTCTCCTCTCTCCTCCTGCGGCTCTCTCGGGAGAGAGAGAGAGAGAGATAGAAGCCAGTTTATGTAGCAGTGTCGAGATCAGCGAAAACAAGAGCGCTTTGGGGCCCGCGGCGCGCGCGCGATGTGTGTGCGGCCCGATGGATTAGCGATAGCCGCGTAACTCGAGCGCGAAAGTATATTATGTGGAGCTCTGGGGATGCGCGCGCCGCCGCCGCGGGATCGGAACCTTTTTTTTTTTTTTTTCGTCGCGGCTTTTGTCTCGAGCTGCATGGGCGGGGAGAGGAGGGTGTTTGCGTTGCCGGACGGAAAGTATTGTGATTATTTTCGAGATTTGATGGGAGGTAAGACGTGTGCGGTGTTTGAAGATCGCTCGAGATTAAGGGGTGGGGCGAGCGGAATGCTATGGTGTAAGGCGCTTTTCGATGTTTAAGAGATGCGCCGCTGTAATTATTAATACTAAAATCTACGATCCGAGGGCTAATTTCTACCGTTTGGAAATCCATAAAAATGATTAGAATAAATTTATGGGGCCTGATTCGTGGAGAGAACGAGAGCACCGTTACAGATTAAAACCGTATAAAATCTCTTCCAATCCGAAATTCAACTTTATACACGATGATACTCGACTTTTCAGTTTTCTAAATGCCATCCTAAAAAAAATGTTCACAGCCCGGTTGACAAATAAAGACAAACTACCGTCCATAACTCATCCCGTAAAAAAAAAAAAAAAAAACTATATACGCAAAGCGATTCGAAAAGAGAAATACCTAAATGAAAGGCTGAATGATCCCGAACGGAAAGCGCTCGACTCCCGAATTAACGTTCGCGCGCCGCTCGAACGCGGAAGTCGTAATGGCGTTGGATAAGCTCGGCGATTAGAATGAGAAATGGCTCCCCGACAGGCCTATCGGCGCTCTCTCGCGGTCTCGAGAAAAGTGTGCGCGAGCTTGAATGTGGAACTCGTGAGCGCGCAATGGATTTTTACCCGAGAAATCGGTAGCTCATCGTCGGCGCGTCCGCGAAACGCGAGGCCACAAAGGGGATACTACTACTACGTAGGAAGGAAATCGTCGCCCCGAAGGGCTTCGCGGCCGAGGCGGTTATCGACTCCCCGAGAAGCAATACGTCGTGTTCGGTATCTCGCTCTCTGTTTCCCAAGGTGATGTATGTGAACGCCGGGCCCGGGGAGGCTTGATACCGGAGAGTGGTTTTATTCTGATTGGACTCTGTGTGCGTATATATACTTTTTCCGAAGGGAGCTGTGCTCTTCGGATGGTTTCAGCATTTTTTTTTTTTTTTTCTGCCGATTCTCTACTGGTATGAACGATTGTATGCTAATTGTCGCGATGTTCACCGGAGCTGTTTAAACTAAGGGGATGTAACGCCGCCATTCTTTGTTATAAAAAAGTCTAGTAAAATATCGCTTCCCTTTGCATTAAACGTAATTCTTGCGGTTCGAGCGGATTACGATGTTTGAAAAACTTTTAGAATAATACTTCAAGAGAAGTGCAGTATTCTTTTAAAACATTACTGTTTACTAAATAATAGTGGCTTACGATCAGGCAGCTACGTAATTTTTTAAATACACCACTTTAAATAAAAAAAAAAAAATACGAATAACCAATCATTTATGATACCTTTCCAAGCTCTAATCCCGCCTAAGAAGGTGAATCTGAAATTTTTAAAATTGCACGTAACTCACGTACATGACATAATGCGATAATAAATGTCTCATTATGCTTAACACAATGTATATTGTTCGCCTCGTGCGGCTTGTCGCGTTCGCCTCTCAATATTTTTCCCCTCCAAAAACTTTCCTAATCCCGCGCACCGATAATGCCGAACATTAGACGCCGGTGATAATTACACGTATATTCCGAGCAATTTGGCCGATCCGCCAGTCAGAATTTTAAGGACGAGAGGCGCACACGCTTTTGTTATTCGCTAATTTACGATACATTATTCATTGTTCCATTTTTTTAATAACGCCGCGGTACTTTTTTCGCCGCAACCGCTGATTAGGCCGTTTTCTAATAAGTTATTGCGCTCTCGGAGTGTGCGTAAATATCGTGGTGTAATAAGACGGTTATTATATCCCGTAGTTATCGTTATATTTTACACGCATTACGCAATTCTCATTTAAATGCGGATGAAAGTCAATTTCTTCGAGGATTTTCTTGATGCTTATATGGGTTTTAGGAGTAAATAAAGCTTAGAAAGGCCGTTAAACAAGAACGAATTAATAATGGGCTTTCTAGAGAATAAATTTGTAAAAGTGTGAAAATTTTCATTTCGGATGATGAATTACAGATTTTATTTATGCAGTTATACAACTTTGTAATACCATAAAAGTTGTCGTAACGTATTTTACATAAATGCAAATTTCTATAAAAAAACTTTTTTTTCGAATTTTCTAAAGAAAAACATAAAATGCACAAGTTCTTACACTTTTAAAGGAGTCTTATATAACTCTTACAGAAATTAAAGAAGCCCTCTAGAAATTATTACGTTTGTATTAGATGCTCCTTACCATTATAGATAAAAAACAATAAAATTTTTGAACGATAGTTTAGGACGGACAAATAACTACCGCTTAAACAGCGCTATTTCATGCGCGGCCAAAACAAATCACCCGCGGTATTGCAAAAACGGCCTCGAACGCAAAAACATTCCTCTCCTAATCGCTCCCGCGTCCCGCGTCGACCAAACATCGAAAACGCTTTAGCCCCAAAGTTCCTCTGTCGAAAACGACGGCTGACCGAAGCCGCCGTAAATCCCCGCTCGCGGAGAGAGAAGCAAAAGCGCGCGACTTCGGCGCGTATATACAGTCGGGGGGCGCGAATCTCCCAGCTATCTAAGCGGAAGCGGGAGGGGGTGGGGATTAATAGCCGGCAGCTCTCGCTCGATTTCACGGAGCTGATATTAAAGGCCCGCAAGAAGCTCTCTCTCTCGCCTCTTGTCAAGAGCAGAAACGCTCGCGGGGCCCTTCTTCCCCTCTCTCTCTCTGCATGGGAATGCGGCGCGCCGTTAATGGCCGGCCAGTTCCGGCCCCGGCACTATGATCCGAGCAGTTTTGCCGATATCGCACGCGAGAGTGCCGCCGGTGGGCCTGTTTTTGCGCGCGCGGGGGACTTTACGGCGAGCCGCGCTGAGACGGGTTTCGCGAGAGCGGCTGGGAGATCTCGCCGGGGAGAGAGAGAGAGAGAGAGAGCTTTCGAGAAGTGTTGTAATGAGGTATTGTTCGGAAGTTGGAAAAAGGAGAAGAGACGGCCGGCTTTAAAGTAGGTTTTGGGTTTTTATCGAGTGGAAATTCTGCTGTTTTCGGGCGCTTTAATCTTTGTGGCGGTTTGCGGATGTATTTTTGATAAGGCTACTCATAAGGCCACTTAATTTAATGCGAAATAAACTTAATTTACGCGTTTATTAAACGAATTTCAAATCACCGTTTCACCGGCAATTCAAAAGATAGAAACAAACATTTTTCCACAAAAACGAAAACCCGTTTCGCGACGTACTCGATTACTCAAAATTATACTTTCCTCGAATTAAAAAAAAAAAAAAAAAACGTCGAAAACGAAAGCTCCCCGATATAATCCACCTTACGGGGCATTTACTTTCTCGAATTCGTATCGGGCCGCACTTCGCCCGAAGCGCTGCGGCAGTTTTCGCGATTAATTTCGGGAAAGGACTCCCGCGGCCGCAAACCGCCGTAAGCCGGATAATGCGGAGTGTGCGACTCGAGTGAGCTTATCGATTAACGTGTTTACACGGCGCGGCGCGGCTTAACTGTAGATTGGAAAATGGAGAAAGTTGACGCGCGGCGAGGCTCTCCGCAATAAACTTATTGTTAATTACCGTTATAAACGTTAAAAATCATCGCCGATGAAAATGTCTTTAAAGGACGGAGCGTTTTCCTATTATATTTGACCGCGCGAACATTCGGCTTTTTTTTTTCTTCTCGAAATTCCCGTTTTATTTGCGCTTTTGAATGCTCGCGAGCTCAATGGAAAAGCGAGATTAAAGTCAGGCTTTATTTTCGATCGTTTAAATTTCATGGTTCTATATTTCATCTTTAATATTTCTAGTCCATAAAGCTGCAGGAGAAAAAGAAAAGCGCGGGTAATTTAGCGCTTGGAAAAAGTTTTTTCTTTTATTTCGAAAAAAAGGTAGTTTTCAAAGCGATTTTTAGGAAGGATTTTACGGCTGCTTTTACTAAATTTAATAATTATTGAACTTGGCTTTAATTAATGCGGCGGCTTTATGCTAATAGAAAGTTCGCCATTTTCACTGTCAACGTTTTACAGTTGCTAAAATTAATGCGCAAAGCCGTAAAAACTATCTTACCCAATAATTGTAAAAATTGTCTGGTGTAATTAAGAGCAGCACACTTATTTAATCTCAAAGACCGACTAAAAACCCGATAAAGATTCGTCAACCGCTTTATAAAATTTTATTTCCGTTCTACTTCCCGAACACCTTCCGATAATCTCCAATAACTCAAAAGATAAAATCGACCGAAAACACCGCCTCCGAGTCAAAGTTCACCTCCTTCTCCATAATCCTTTGATCTCCGACTTTTCCGGCGCGCCGCCCGAACTCCCCCCACTCCGCGAGAGACGTCGAAATTTATCTCCCGACCGGCCGTAAACCTTCGTTTCTAGCGCAAAGTGTAATATAAAACGAAAGCTCGCGGAGGGCGCCCCGAAATATCGGGCGGCGCGACGACGGCGGCGGCGGCCACTTTCTCCGCTCGGGGGATCCTCGAAGACATTTGGGTAATCGGCCCGCAATTACCCGGCCGTTTACGATCGCGTCTGGAAAAGGCGTCGCTCGTAAAACGTATCCGATGGATGTACGCGCGCGCAGGCACGCGATAGCCTCGGTTTTAATAATATTTGGAAAGTCGGAAATGTCGCGGCGGCGAGTCGCTCGGCGCTGCGTGTGGTTATCGAGCGATTGGGCCGGCTGGTTTCTAACGGTGCTGCTGCTGCTTCTGAGTTTTGAAATTTCTGTTTGTGTAATTTAGTTGTATTGTTCCGGCGGCGGTTGATGTGTTTATTGTACATTGTTGCACGGATGCTTTCCTTGTCTTTGGAAAAAGTTACTTGTTTGAGGTGTTTATAGTACGCTGGAAATTGATTTTGTTGATTAGAGCTCAAGAAATATTACCCGCTTTCCAATTAGTTTTTAAGAAAATTTCTATTCGGCTCATTGTTAATAAAACTTGTAACTGAAAGCAATAGTTTTGAAGACGGGCAGTACTGTTCATTTGTAACGCACGTCAATCTCATTAGTGCTCCTACGAATAAACTGAAACCGCAAAATATTATTGCGCGCTCTTCAATTTAAGAACCGAAAAAAACCAGCCTCGAATAATATATTGTACATACATTACATATATATACGCAGCGCACTGCAATAATAAGCTTTCGCTTTCTACCCCACTTTAAAAATTCGCACCTCCTTCCTCTCTCGGCTCGTCGTAAAACTCCATCGAAAAGAAAGTCCTCCGAAAAATCCCCATACAAATCCGACACTTAATCACACGCTCCCCCCCGACTCGCACGCAGAAACCGCTCTCCAACCCGATCCCTGCGAAGCTGCGCTCGATTTTGATTTAAAGTTGCGCACGCAGGCAGGCAGGCAGGCATCGTTTCGCCTTACAGCGTATGTATATACATATATATCCGCTCGGAGGAATTATGGCTCGTATGCTTACACATACCTGCCGTTCATTTTTCGCTCTCGCTCTCGGTGTACGTACACGATATACTTTCGATCTTCCGCGCGCGCGGCCTTTTTTCTGCGTCGGCAACCGGCTGCGAGCCGCGCCGCCGCCGCTGCGGGATTTATTTCGTCTGGCTCTTGTTGCGCGCGCGGCCGATGTATCGGTTTAATGAAAACAGGGAGAGGGGAGGGAGGGGAGAGGCCGGCCGAAGGGATCGAGCCTCAATTTTTTGCAGACGGCCCGAGTTCGCCGAGGAAAAGCGAGCAATTTGAATGGACGCGCCGAGGGTTTCTGACTGAAAAGGATACGAAGGAGGGGGGAGAGGGGAAATTGACTGACCGCCGAGCTGATTCTTAAACGCGGTATGATGCTTTAATGCACGTACGAGAATACTGTAATGACTCCTTATATCGGAGCTAAATGTTTTGTAATGTTGGAAATTTATATTTATAACTTACGCGCGGAATTGAGCGGTTGGAGTATTAATTAAAGTACAAACAAGATTCTGTAAAGTTCTATAAAGTTACTCGTACACACAGAACTTTGCCGATAGACCTGAAACGAATGTGCCTCGTTTAATCAGTCGTTCGAGCCCAACAATTATTTCCGAGGCAATTTATATGTTAAAAAATATCACGGTATAAAATATTATACGATCGTACCTCGGACATTTTACTCGCGAGATTCTTCGTCGTTAACCGCGTTAAGATCGTGATGAATTCGTTACAGAACCGTTAAAAACATTTCTACCGGACTGGAAAGAAAATAATTAGACGCGTCTGCATTTTCAATTCCAGCCGGAAACGCGGACGAGCGCCCGTAAATTTATATGGCATCTCTGTTACCGAGCATAACGTATCGCTTCGCCCGCCGTAAAATCTCGAGCTCAAATTAATGCGACCGAAGCGCAAACGGAGCTTCCCCCGCTCGATTGATCAATCCGGCGAAATTTATTCGGCATTACGTTGTATCGAAGTTACACCCGAGGATTCCCGGACGGAGAGTCTGCGGTAAGCCGGGAGACGTAACGTAAAGAGAATTATTTACATTTTATTGCGCCGCTCCGAGCCTTTCGAGGAGGAGAAGCTTTCTAGCGAGAAGAGCCGCGTCATCGCCGCTCGAAGCTCTGCAGCTTCGACGGTTTTGACGCGCCGAAGAGCGATGGACTTTTAAGCAGACGAGCTGCTGGTTCGTCGAACCTTTCTCGTATTTTTCATTCATCTGTCGGAATATCGGTGTGTGGATGTATTTGGAGAGATTTCGTTCCGCGAAAGAAGCAACAAATGTGTTTTTTAATTATTTTAAGTCGAAAAATAATTTTTTTATCATTTTTTTTTCATACCCATCAAATACGTTCATCACTGAAAATTTGTCTAATATATTCTACAATTATCGTATTTAATACTCTAACATCACTGAGAAATTTTTAACACTGCAAGCATCATCCAACAATTAGTGAAACCCATCATCGTCGACCAGCGCGTCCCGCCAATTAGCCTCCTAAAAACCGAAATTAACGTCGATTTAATCACGTCGCCGAGCCCGTGCAGCACGTCGCTCGTCTCCTCGCTGCATAGAAGCGAGGAGGCGCGACGGGCTAACGAGCTAATGAAATCGAAGAAACGCGCGCGGGCCGATAACTCGATATGACTCCTTTCAAAACATCCTGACCTGGCTTTCACTGGGCGACGACGCGACGTGCCGTGTGCCACATCGCGATCGCCGCCGCGATCGCTAATGATGATTGCGCGAAAAAAAAAAGCGCCGGATTATCAGTCATCCGCCGAGTTATGACACGAACTGCGCGCGCTCCCGGGGCGACGAGGATATATTGTGTAGTTTTTTGTGAGAATCGAGTGGAAATCGAGGGTATTGATTGTACGGTTTTTAGGAGGCAAGAAAGCGACGGATTGGGAAAGCTTCGGTGATGATTCTGCGGGAACATTTGGGGTACGTTACTTTCTTCGGCTTTAATTAGCTGCGGTTGCTTGATGCGCGAGATGCCTGCTTCTTAATTTAATTTATACTCAAGTTTTGCGTAAACTTTAGCGAACTCGGTGGATATTATGAGATTGAAGTCTGTTGGGAGTGAAAGTTACTTATTTTAAAACAAAATTACGTGTAAAATACAGACTTACACGTGTTTGTTGAAATACGCGAAAGTATTAAGATTTAATTAAATTCGAATTTTTCACACAAGCTGATCGCTTAATTAGTCCGCAAGACTCTATTCTAGTAAAACAATATATCGATGCCTTTGTACTGATATAGAAAGTATCTCAAAAGAAGTACAAAGGACCAACTCATGATTTATCAGTGCAAAATCATTTTATGCGCCATGGAAGAGAGACAGATAGTAATGAATCACTGAAGAATTCCAGGAAGCAATTCTAGATCACTTAATTATGCTTAGTAATAATTACTTTATCACTTTAGCACGCGGTCGTAGCTTCGTAGATGAGTATCTGATTTGAAAATAAAAAGGGCGCCTATGCGGGTGCGGTAATTGAATCAGTGCAAAAGCTCTGTCTAAATTAATCAAAATTTTCTTATTACCAAATACGGCACTTTGAAGAAGAGGAAGTTCCCAAATTTAGCGAAACAAACAAACAAAATTTGAGCGATCAAAACCGCAAAACCCCGCTGATAAATTCCCCGTATACCTTAAATCCGGCCTCTCGAGCCTCAGAGAAAAACCTCTGGACTCCCACAACAGACCGGCCGAAGACGTCCCCCCCCTCGCGCTCTAATCACGGTGATCGTACTTAGTGCTCCGGCACGTTGCGCTCTCGGCAACGACTCTCCTCGGACCTCCCGCTCCCAACGAGATAAGCCGCGCGCGCGGCCTCCGCCTGGCCGCGGCGTAATGATAACTCTGCGTATTGTTCACGGGCCGGTGCGTCCGCTGACCTCTCTCTCTCTCTCTCTGGCGATCGTTCCTTTGCAATTTCGCGACGAGCGCGGCGAAGCCGCTCGAGAGAGTTCTCTCTCTCTCTCTCTCTCTCTCTCTCTCTCTCTGTGGACGTTGACACCCGTGAGATTTTTCTGGGGAAATTGCTGTTGCCCGCGAACCCGTTAGAGCCGCGCCGAGTTACGGCCGATTCGATATATATCTGAGGAGAGTCGTAAAGGCAAGTGATGTAACTGTACAGCTGATTCATATTGTAGGCTTCGAGTGGCGGGTGATTGATATAATATTTGTATATGAGCTTGTAGGATTAAATTTATCGGGATTGGCTGGTTTTTTTCGGCTTGGGAGTTTAATTTTGTGGAATATTAGGTTTACGCGCGGATTGCACGAGGATTAGGAGCAGGCACTTTTTCGTACGAATAATCCTGAGTTTGAGTAGATTGCATTTTTTTAAAAATTAAGCGAATGTTGCTTTATCGTTGAGAAACTAATGCTAAGCTGTTTGGGAAATCTTTCCAAGATTCTTTTAATTCAATTTTAATCTTAATTGGAACATGACAAGTTTAAAATTAACTATAACATTAAAAAGTCCAATTTCACAAATTCTTTCCCAATCCTCAATTCCGTCTTATTCCTGTCTCGAATAAAAAATCAAGCTCTATAAACTAACCCACTCAAATTCCCTTCCAGCGAACACCACCGAGAACCTCCGCAAAGTAATCTCCCCAATCCTCTAATAAACCCAGCACACCTCGACTTCCGTCACCGCCTCCTCCGATCAAAGCCCACCTTCGTCGATTCGCAAAACTAACCGTCTCTCGGCGCGTTCCGCCGTCTATATCATTATCCTTATCGGCGATCGGCGATGATCCGCGCCTCGCCTCGCGGACGAATCTTGCGAGGAAGGATATGCGTGCACGCGGCTATGAGAACCCTTTGTTCCTTTCGTTCGCGCTCCGCTTTTTACGGGCCGCGGGGAGCGTTGCGCTTCGTTATCGCTCGTTAGCCGGTGCTTAACTTATCCAGCTTTTTGTCAGCCTCGCGCGCAGCCGCTCTCCCACCTCCCGACGAGAGCTACCGGAAAATTTGCATGACCGCCGCGGTGTTTTGAATTTAGAGCGCTTTGTTGCCGCGCGGCTGAGATCGGCTGGCTGCGATAGCGACTAATTTAGAGATGTAATTGGTTCGCGAATCAAGTTCCCGATCGAAACCACCGTTTCTTTTTTTTTTTATAAAAAATTAACAGCGTATTTTAGTGATAAAATTTTGTAAAATATCTTTAGCTTCCACAGCCGACCCACTGGACCGAGAACGAAACAATTCGAAAACGCCGCTCGCCCAATTAATCCCATTATCAATCGCTCAGCCTCCCCGGCCGATAACCGTCCGTCAGTCCTTCAAAGCTGCAAAAAGAGCGAAAAAGAGACGTCCGAGAGAGGAGGTGCGCGCACGCAGCGCAATTATTCTCTCTCGCGTCTCGCGCAGCTGGAAGCTCGGGCTCTCTCTCGCTCGCGCTTGCATTCGAGATCAAACGTCAGGCAGCGCGCGAAGCCTCTCTCTCTCTCTCGCAGTTCATTTTATTTCCTATACGTTCATTTCGCCGGAGCAGCGCGGCGGCGGCGGCGTTATACTTTGGCCTTATGAATAATGCATGGATCTGCGCGTGCGCGCTTAGTTTTAGTGCCTCTCTGCAAGGGACACCTTTACGGCGCTTTCTCACGATTGTGTCTCTCCGCGCTCTCCGGGAAGTCAGGCGGATACTGCCGAGATATCGGACTTCCGCGAGCGCGCAAAAAAAAAAAAAGAAAAAAAACACCGCGCGCAGCCCTTTCCTTATACTACTTTTCTTACTGTACGGCGCGCGAAATAATCTATTAAGCGCCTTTAATTAGATTAATTGCTGGCGGCTGCGGCGGCTTTTTTTCGGCGTAAAAGCCTGCGAAGTTAATTGGAGTAACTGTTGGGATTATTAATTCGCCGGGATTTTTGCGTTTACGGGATCGTTACGCAATTAGGAAGGTGCATTAAGGAGATTACTCTTTGGAGCAGCTCTTCCTGGGACGGCAGCCTTTCGGTCTCTGGGATTTCATTGGGTGTTTTATTTGCATCGAGATAAGCGAGAGACGCTGTTATTTTTTTTTTAGTTGTCACTCGATTGCGTTTCCTCCATTAGGGGGATGAATATCGAGCGATTTAATAACTGGAAAATTGAACCGAATTAACGATCTCTGCAATTTTGGATTTTTTAGATTACAGCGGTAAACATTGTAATTTTGGGATTTACGGAAAAGAATTAAGTAAACTGGAAAGTAGAGAATTATAATTGGACTTTCATCTGTGCAGTAAGAGTAAACTGGATTAATATAAATTTGTAAAAATTATTATACATTAATAGTTAACGTTATCTGAACCCAAGACCATTATTCGAACATCGTCAAGGCAAACGAAACATTTTCCACTCTATATAAAAGCCCCTTTAAAAACAATCCCAACGAAAGCCCCAATGCAATCGCAATTATTTCCCGATCCAATCGCAGGAAAGTCAATCCAATACACTCCCGCGGCGCTTCCTCTCCCATCTTCCCTCTCCGCGCGGAAAAACAGCGGCGCTCCCGTCGTTAATTCTCGCTCGTCACGCAACAGCATCCCGAATTAAGACATCGCCTCTTAGGCGGCGGCCTCATTGGGCAACTCCGCGGCTTCGCGGATCTGCTTTCCGAGCGGGCGAACTTTCGTGTCAGAGGCCTCCGCGCCCCCCACCGATATCATTTCTGCTGCTCGGCGCGCCGTAGAAACGCGAGAGAGGCCCCGATATCCTTTTCCAGATGCATATATAGAATGCACCGCCGTTACGCAGAAATGAGGAGCGAGTAGCTGCTGCTGCTTTAGAAATTCGAGCGAGAGAGGCTGTACCCGTTGTTTATTTGTGCGTCGCGCGGACGGGATTGTTCGCTGATTTTTATTTAATCTCCGCGGAGCTTTGAGTGAAGTTCGATGCGAGGCACTGACGTCTGTTTTATTTGAAGAATAATTGCTGAATTTATAGTATTGCACTTTGAAACGTTGAATTAAGGAAAATTGGGCTATTTTCGTTCGTTTCGAAAATTGAAAGATATTCTGTTTTGTTTCTATACTATTTTTCAAAAAGATGCTAGTAATTATAAGCATTATTTTTAGAAGCTATTATTCCAACAGGTCATACTGTCCAAAGAATATTTTAACCTTCAACCGCTCATAACAAATTCTTCGAAAACATCAGATTTCACACTCGAAACCGTACGTTTACTCGAACGTGCGAAAATCCCGAATTTAAAAAACGTGTTAAATCACAGAGCTATACGCCGAGGCGCTCGAAACATCATGTTACCGCGGCCGCAACACAGAAAGTGCGTGTTAAATCGTCGTGCGCAATAAATACTCGCGATTTAGACCAGCGTCTATTTTCCACCTCGAGAACCTCTCCCGCGTCTCCCTCCGCGTCCAGGCGAAAAACCGCCTTTACAACCGATCGTTGCCATCCGCAAAAATCAAAATAGTCCAATAACGCTTCGGCTCTCCTAAAAATACAATCCGCCCGCGGCGCGTTTATGAAAATTCAGCGGCGGATCTCGTTCGATCCGGAGGAGCTCGAGCAGCGCCTTAGCCTACTTTTCCGCCCCGGAATCGCGCCCGTCGCCGTACGCGGATATCGCTCGCGGATTTATGGAGATGCGTCGCCCGGAGAGCATTAATTACGCGTCGTGTATACATACACAGCTCGCGGAAAGCGGAGGACGGGAGATCTGATTTGCGTAAGTATTGTGCGCGGCGGCGGGTTTAGAGACCGTATACGGGACTCTCGGCCCTCGTTCAATATTTAAGAGGGGCTCGGAGAGGTGCGGGGATTAATAAGCAGGTGGCCACGGGTGAGAAGCTTTGTGTCCCGATGGCGGAGGTAATTACGATTTCAATCGGTCGGAAATCGGTTGAATGGAGTCCTGGGTCGCGCGTTGGATTAGGTCATTGGGAAGATTTTCATTGTCGATGAGGAATGTTTTGCGGATGGATTTATGCGAGAAATTGCGATATTTACATAGTGAAAATTTGTTAACTTGAACTTGGAGGTAGGAGAAAGTTTTGTTTTAATTGAAGTGGAAGTGGTTAACGTGTTGTTAACTCTGCATTTTTTTTTTTTTTTTTTTTTATGCCAACAGAGAAACATATTGCAGTGCGTTTAGAATAGTAAAATTAATCTTTAAGTACCTCTAAGTGCTTTTCTTTTGTATTCAAATTTAATAGTTTCCGAAGAAATGCCCAATTAGTTCAAAGTGGAACACGTCCGATTCATCACTTTGATGAAATCATCCGTTGGAAAATGAGCATTTGGCACTTCTAACATATGGAACACTATTATTATCCGGCTAACGAATAAAATTGGTATACGTAAACACGTTCCAATTTGTACTCTACTGGCCACAACTATATTTTCTAAAATATTAAATCATTTTTAGGTCACGCAGCGCTAAACTAAATTACAATGATTATACATTATTTATATAACTCCGGATGAAGCAGAAATTCGCTACGAAAATTACTACTGCAATTGCATGTATTTTCTTTTAACAAAAATTCCAATACGGATTGCACGTTGAATCAAAACGTTTTAAATCAGACTAATTAGAATTTAAATTAGATATTACATCGCTGCGCAAATTACAAAAGCAACTCCCCGCAAAAAATCGCCGAAAAAGCACCAAAATCCACATCCGGTCGCACAGCCAATTTCCGGCCGACTCCTCGCTCCGGCAAGAAACCTCTCCTCCTCATCTTCTTCTTCGTCTGGCTCTCTCTCTCTCTCTCTCCGGAGAAAAAAAGGGGCCCCTCGCCGCTCGAGAGCATCCCATTAAACGGCGAGCTGCTGCCGCTTTCCGCGGCAACAGCTGGTTCCGCGGCCGGGGTTAATTTTAGGCGCAAACGCGGGGCATTAACGCAGATTACGGCAAACGGGGCCCGGCATTACTCTCGAGACTCGCGCTCGTTCAGCTGCGCGCAGTTGCGCGCGGAAGTTCGCGTCCCCGCGAATAAACGTCGGCGCGCGACAGATGCCGCTTTGTTGCGCGCAGGAGAGACGCCGCTCGCGCTTTTTGCCCGCGCGCGCGGCTTTTATTTGCGCGCGGATCGTTACCGAGGAGATAAAGAGAGTTTAGCTCGATGGAGCGCTCGCTAATTCGAAGGTTATTGTTGAATTATTCAGAGTTTGCGCGACGTTTCGGAGGCTTTCGCGAGATTTCGCCGGAATTTCGGGAATTTTGGGATATGGTGAATTTAATCAAATTCTGTGGCAGCGACAGGCACGTTAAACAATTAATATTCCGTCAATGCAGCGTCGTCGATTAAATTTGAAACAATTTTAGGCGCCTGTAATTATTGTCGATAATTTAATATAATATTAATAATCAACTTTGACTAATGCAAACTGGCGCAAAAAACGCTTTATTAGATGTAATAAAAGTTCTATACCACCTTCTACATTATATTTACGGTTTATAAATTATTACGTTATGACTTTTCTGCTCGATTAAATATTACGCAAGTAAAATGCAAACGAAACAGCTAGAACATTTGGTTTGATGCAAAGAAAAACCCTTTTGTCACGCCTATATGAATATTTCCGACGGAGCCTCAGAATCGTAACCTCGCCAACAAGTGAACATGATTGCAGATGCGCATACGGATTTTTCGTGACGCGCGAACGATTGGAAACAAGTAAGAACCGTGACTTGACGAGCGCTTCAATGACTATTCATCTCGTTAAATTAGAAATACAGTCGCGACGAGCGAAAATTTTTATCCTCCCATCATCACTTTCTTGTACAAGAATCTCAATGGAATTGCACAACGGAAAAGGATTCGTACGACGCATTACTGGATAGTAATTGACGCGTAAACACGGACCTCCGCTACCACCCCTCGAAACCCCAGCCAATTAGTGCCTTCGCACAATCCGAATGCAAAGGTAAAAATGGTCTGTCGATTTCCTGATTTATTCATTTTCGCGAAACGGGTCGCGGCGACGTCCGAGAAAGCCGGAGGCTCGTCAGAAATTGACAACCATAAAAAACGGTAAAAAACCGGCTAGACTTATACCGTTCGACGGCGACTCGCTCGGACGACGGGCGGCAAAAGCTCGCGGTAGGCGCGAAAAAGAGCCGGTAAATGCGAATGAGCCTAGATTATACTACTTACACTTATAAAGACTTCTTCGACGCGGAGCGAACGGGTTCTCGGGACGATTTTTTTTTTTCGCTCTCGATCCTTGCGTTTCTTGGCTTTTGTGATAAAAGTCGAGTTATTTACGGTGAATTGAACGCTTGTTTACTAGTAGTAAATCTTGGGGAGCGATGGGTTATTCAATTTTTGGCTGAAGCTGTAAGTGGATGATTTATGCATTGCTTTTTTCCAGATTATATGGTAAAGGGTAATCAATGACTAAACGAGACTTATTAGATTTGGATAAGTTATGAATTTTTTATGCTTTTATAATCGGAAATGCCTATTTAAGTAAGTAAACATTATTAGTTTCTAATAAAAGTGGACTGAAATTTCGTAAATAATTCGAGAAGCCGATTCTGAATAAGAAATTTATCTTCATGTCTAAAATTAAAATAATATTCTTTTGTAACAAAGTATATGAGTAACGACGTGACATAATACAAAAAACTTATGTACGACTAAAATAAAAAAGAAATAGTACGAATAAATATTAATAAGATTTTTTGCGCATCAATAAATCACGCCCAAAAAGATACACTTAAATCTCCTTTCATACAAGCTTTCCCGATCTCAGCCACTTTATTGACCGCGCCGCATTAAAACTCGAAATTCATCATCTCCCTCGCGACAAAGATACACTCGGGCCTCTGGTGAATCTTCTTCCCCGAATTCGGCTCTCCGGTGTTATTCACCTCCGAATATCGCTTTCGATATTCAGCTCGCGGCTTTCGTCGCCGGCGAAATTATCGTCACGCGCTTATAGCTTTCGGCGCATTAATTATTCCAAGTGCGCCGCGCCTCGCGATGCTTTATGTTATATTATTATCGAATTCTTGCGCGCGCGCGGCCGTACATCGCGATGCGCACGCGCGATACGTCCGCGCCGGCAGATTTTCGATGAATTAGAATGGAGAGAAAGTGTCGGTGCGGGCTGTGGACTTATTTTTTTGTTTTTGTTTTGTTTGTTGTTTATTGCGAGGCGATGACGAGTCGGGTTTCTGGGTTTTTTGGAGGAGTAAATCTGCGGCGGAATTCCTTCGGTAACGTTTAGTGGTTCCTAATTTCATGGCTTCTTCGCGCAGATTTGCCGACGGAATTTTTTGGGAAGCGTTTATTCTTGTAAATGTAAGTAAGTACTTTTTCGTGTAATTTTATTTTTGGTTAAATGCACACTCGAAATTATTGCGAACATTATTTTCACTTGACTTTAAAGATAAAGAAGTTTGTTTATATTTACATTAATCGAAAGTAAAAAGAAAATTATTATGCAAACCCTGTGTATTTCGACGAGAGAAAATTAATTAGCAATTAAAAGAAGCCAGGAGTTAATTGAAAGCCTTGCATTGGAAAAAAAATATTACAGAATGTATAGCTTGTAATGACCAGTCAAAGTATTTAGAGCTACATGAATTCGCCAAAACTTGTTTTTATTCCCGGAGAGAAAGTCCGAAGGTCTGATTCAATCTTTATTTTTGCTGCATTAAATCGTCGAATTTCGACGTGATGATCTGTTACACGAAAATTTCGTAGATATAAATCTACAAATCAAGTTTTTTGGCAAGGTATCGATTGATTAAAATATAATTGTTTCTACATTTCATTGAACGATTTCGTTAAATTAATCCTTTATTACAGATTCAACTCATCAACAGAATATCTTTCCTCACAAATTAATTAATCGAATCACACAAGCTCCTTTTTACACCGACCTTAAACGCAGCATTTAACTCCTCCGCAAAAACGAGCCTGTCCCCAAAACGGCCGCCTCGGTTTTTTTGCATCCTCGGCTGCTCCTTTCTAAATTTCCCAAAAAAAGCAGCAGCGCGGCAGCAAAGCGATCCCGCAATTACGCTCGCCGCCTATACAAGCCCAGCCACCGAATTCAATATCGGCCGAGGCACGTGCCCGGCCATAAAGCGAGGCGATAAAAATTCCCGGCTAGAAAAGGAGAGGCCCGAGATTTCACGAAACGGAAATGGAGGTCAGCCTCCTCCGATATGGCCTATCGGATGCACCTTTCTCCTCGGGGCAGCTGTATAGAGAGGATCGCGGCCGCGGCGAGGTCGTACCTTCGAACCGTGAGCCGAGATGGATCGCGGAAGAGAGGAGGGACGATGATATTGTTTCGGGTGATACGGATCGGCGCGATGGGAGATTGCAGGTTTTTTCGGGAGAGAGGATTAGGTGGAGGTCGGTTTGCCGATGGGATCGTTTTGACTGGAATTGCAGGTTTAAACTGTACACTGTAAGACAAAAAACGTGTAAAATTTCAAGCATGCGATGAAAGCAAAATTTCGAGCAGGTACATTAATCTTATTCAATGAATTGAAATAGAAAATTTAGGCAATTTTGTATTACATTCAATGCAAATTGCAGAAAAAATATCCTTATTAGCTGTAAAATTAATGTGGATGTGCATTAATTTTTATTTACATCCTCCTTTTTAAACATAAATGCATGAAATTTAATGTATTTAATGGAAAAAAATTTCAAGCAAGTGCATTAAATTTCATGTCTCATTTAACAGCGTGCCGATGGAGAAAAGAATTGTGAGGTAGACGTTGATAAAGAACTTGGAGTCGTCGAAAAATAAGGATTAAGTGTAGCAGTCGATTTTTTGCTTTTTCTTACGCATTAATTTTTAGCTCGTTGTTTTCCAAAATCATCAAAAATTTGAGCATTATATACTAGATTAAGAGTTTACATCTTTTATTAAACCAAATTGCTCAGTGTACGTAATATGAATAATTTACGCATTACCTCCACTGTCTACCATTTTCCAGTCCGCAATCATTAAATTCAAATATAAAAGCCTTCCATATCTCTCCCAGAAATCGCGCGCAGCTCTCCCATCCCAAGCTTTCCATGCAAACTACCTCCAGCCCCACAAGATATTCAAACAAATTCCAAAAAGCATTTGATTACAAAAGCCCGGCATTCCCATATCTCCGCGGCAACCGATTTCGTTATCCATCACAGCCTGCGCAACTCTCGCGCCTCCTCTTCCCTGCACTTCAGCTCGGAGGAAAAGGAAGTCTCGCTCATCTCTGACAGGCTCCCTCTCTCTTTCTTTCTCTCTCTCTCTCTCGGCTTCACAGGCGCTTTCGCACGCCATGCAAATTGCGCGTGGGCGCGACTCTCGCGGATAAGATCCGCGTTAATTGTAAGCGTGTAATTGGGGGGAGGGGGAGGGAGGGGGGGGGGAGAATTGCCGAGGATCGTTGATTGATTTAGTGCCGCTCGGAGCTTCGGCTGGAAAATTGAAGGAGCTTGCGAGGGGCCGTTTGTTGGTTTTTCAAGAGTTAGAAGGGAGAAAGTTGGGAGGAAAAGGAGATTTCGAAGATAGAGAGATGATTAGTACCTGGTTAATGGGCTTTGGGTCTGAGGTGGATAATGGATGAGCTTTCTTGACGAAGTTTCGGCGAGATAGAGAGTGGAGTAGCTCGAGAAAGATGTTGAATTATCAGAGTGAAAAAATAACGGAGATGAATTAATTAATTATTCATTTTTGAGCGAAAAGAATATTTATGAAAAAAGTTTATTATTAGAATTATAAAAATCTAAACTTTAGATAAATTTATTTATTCTCCGAAAATTCATCAAATTCGCTTGACTGAGCTCCAACTCGAAAAAGAAAATCGCGTTTAAAAAGCATTCAACAACAAACGAATCCCAGAATCGGGCATTCCAGAACTGAAGCCATACACACACACACACAGAGAAAGCCTCGAAAAGAACTCGATGATAAAGCAGATAAGGCCGCGGAGATAAGGCCCCCCCGAGTTTCTCCGGGTTTTGTGGAACGCGCCTGAGAGATTTGCCATGCGATGCAGGTGTCGCGCGACCGGTTGCCGCTTGTCGTCGACCGCTGACTTACGCGAATACGTCACTCGTCGGCTCGGGTTTCGCGGCGGCCAAACCAGTTTTCTTTCCTCTTCCTTCCTGCTTTTCTCGAGGAGCTTTTCCGCGAAGCTGCACCGCTTGAGAGGCTTGAGAGATATAGGCTCTTTTTGAGGTTTAGGAAAATTTGTCGAAAGATAAGAGAGTCGGCGATTGACGCAAGCCGGGAATGTTTGGAGACGAGCTTTGAGGATTAAGTGGTGTTTGAATTAAAATGTTTTTCTTCGATTGACGTGGATTGTAGATTTTAAACTTTGAATCGAGGTTTTTGTGCAGTTTTATGTTTTGTAATTACACTGTATTAAATTAAGCTTTCCATTACAGTCGCTCAATTGTAAAACTAATCAGCATCTTTGCAAACGATCGTAAAATTTTTCTCCAATCGAACGAAAGATTCTCCCGTTTATACTGTATGCGCAAAGCAATAAGAGACGCTTATCAGAATGTTTATTGCCTCGTAAAATTATTTCGTCGAGAAACCTTTTACGGACGCGATGCGATAAAAATAAATTGTAAAGTCTCAAGAACGAATTAGAAAAAACGGTGTGACGCGCTGCTTCGAGATAGAAATCTGATTTAATTTTTGACGAATGAGTTTTTTTTCTACCGACGAGGTGACATCGGACATTTGAGCAACTTTGGAACGTGGCTTAAAAGCATTGCAAATTTATTAAAAAAGAAATAAAGTAACGAAATTGTCACTGGTTCCGAAAATGACGCAGCAATTTAAATGATGTAAATGCAGTTTTTATAGCCTGACAACGGTTCCAAAATGATAACATCAGCGTGAGCTCGTCGCTTAATGAAAGTGCTTACGTTTATATTCTATTCGAATTTTAATTAATTTTATATTTATTTGCTCTCAACATTAATTTATTAATTTGTAGCTTAAACATGTACTATTTTTTTACTTTAAAAAATGATTTTATTTAATTTTACTATAAATAAATCGTTAAAATTTTTTGTCACCTTTAACCAATCAGAAAGTAAGAAGACTTCTCTTGATTAAAGTAAATGATGAAGACGGCCAAAATTATTTATAAATTAAACAGGCGTATAATTATTTAAGGTAGAAGCCGTTTCATATGGTAATATTCAGCTCGAAAATGCAAAAAGCCGCTCATTGCGAAACACTGTACTCCAAATTACGATTAATGCAGCAACAAATTTTCCAGAAGCCGATTATACACCTGCCCCCTTAGTCGACGTATCCAGTCGAAATCGCGCGGCCGCAATTTTCGCCGAAACGACCTCTCATCCTCACCTGTATATTCAAATGAAGCTTTAAAAAAAAAGGTATCGAGAAGCCCGCGAGGCGTTCGCTTAACGACCCATAAAGAATTAATGAGATAACGATCGCCTCTCGTGAAACTTCTCTCTCTCCCAAAGGCCGATTCCCAATTATTATTAACTTTCGCCGAAATAAACGTAACCTGTGCATGCCCAGAACAGTGCAGGGAAAATTAATCCTCGCGCGGCTCGGCTGTTTTGCGCGCGCAGATTTTTCCGCGGCAGAATTTTCGCTTTCGGCGATTCGCGCGGACGTTCGCCGTAAAATCAATTGCGCGCGCACTCAAGCTTTTTGATCGTCGGCCGGTGTCAATTACGCTTTTTTACAGCGAGCTGTAAAAGTAAGTGCGACGCGGTTCTGTGTGTGCGGGAACTCTCGTTTTCACGATGCCCGTGGACTTTCTTTTTTGGAATAAACTGCGGGACGGGAGCTCATTTGTGCGAGCGGTTTGTTCGTTAGAGACTGTAAAAGTTGAAAACGCAAAGTGCAAGTTTCGCCTTTTCGCAGTTCGGAGGTTCGCAGCAATAAACGCCTGATATTATCCACGAGCTTTCTATAATTATTGTAATTAACTTACGCTGCGGGATTTTGAGCCTTGATAGTTTCTTTGACTTACCTGAAACACAAAGAAAAATTATGATTAGATACATTCGTTAAATAAATAATTATTTCATGATAGCTTTACTATGCAACGTTTTATAAAATTAAAAATAAAGCTTTTAGAAGAGATTTTAACAAAACAATCACTCTTCAACATCCTCCCTTCAAATTTAAACAATTCTCCAACAATGAGCTCTCTCTCTCTCTCTCCTAAAAACACCGGAAATCCCCTAACGCAAAATCCATTACCCCGACGAACAACGAATTCCACTCATGCGCCATCCGTCGACTTTCCAAACGGCCGTCCGCCAAGAAAAGTACAAAGCCGGCCTTGCAGTCAGGTCCGATCGACTTGCCACGCATCACGTTCCGCGAGCGAGAGATTCGCGTCGCGCCAAAGTCAATATATACCGACCCAGATTTCGTTTTCCGCGCGGCGCGACGTTTCCCAAGCCGATCGTTAGGGACGGCCCGCAAGAAAGTCGATCGCCGGCGCTCTGCAATTTTACGCGGCCGAGGAGTGGACGTATCATTAATTGTAACGGGCGCTGCCCGTTTTCGAACTTTGTGGGAAATTGGCTTAGATCGGCGAGGGGAGATGGCCGGCGAGAAATGCGCGAGGTTGAAAGTAGCTTTGGGGTTCGATGCTCAATTTGTAGCTTTGGTTCGACGGGGTTATGAAATTCGTACGCGAAGTACAGTTGATTGAAGTAAATTACTGCGTCTAGCAGTGACGTAAGGAAACGGCAGAAAGAAACAATTGAACACTTTTACGTCTAAGAATCTGATAGGAAATTATAATATTTCGCATCAAAAAATTATACAAAATTTTGAAGTTATTGCGTGCTGGACGCGGAGAGCTTTTTTTACTTTATTAACGATCCGTCACGAACTAAAAACTCAATTTCGTACCGATCAAGCGGGCTAACAGCAGCTCCATTATCACTAACCCGGTCTTACACGTGTAAACAAAATAATCGCAATGTAAATCGCTCGGCGGGCCCGTGTACACCTCCCGTCTCCCGTCAATCCCCTTAATTACCGATCCCTCCTCCCCCCCCCCCTCTCCGCGGCGACGCTCATCGAGGCCCGAGAAAGTGCCGCGGAAAAAAAAAGAGTCCGCGCGCAGCAGCAGCAGCTGTTCGAGCTCGTAAATCTTTCACTTTCCGCGCATGCGTATAATACGTCTACGCGTCCGAAAAGATGAGCGAAATCAAACGCGGGATGTGGGCCACGCGAGAAAGTTCGGGGGGGAGGGGGGCCTTTTTTTTCGCTCGGGGAGGAGAGAGAGAGACGACGATTGTCGAGGAGGAAAAAAATATAGACGCCGTTTCTCACGACGACGAGAGTCACTTTCTTTCGCTGACTTTTATGGGTTCAGAGCTCGATCTTGCGCGCCGGACAGCCGGGTTTTTCGATCCGAGGACGACGACCTCCGGCATCGGGCTGGTTCTTTTGAGATCGCGGAATTGGAATTTGTCGTAATGGCGGGCTCAGGTGGGAACTGCAGCGAAACGCCGATAGGAGTTGGGGTAAAATGCCTTTTTTACTGCCGAGTTGGGTTTTGAATTACAGAGAATAAAAGTCTTAAAAAAATGTTCTCTATTCGTGAAACTTTTCTAAATATATCAGATGAAAGCAAATATTAGCCTGTTAAGCGCATTTGCAAGTAAAAACGTTTCCGTAAGTCAAAATTGTAAATTACACCCACAATTACGAATAAATTATATTGAATTTCAGATATCAATCTTGGTTAAAATTTTCTCCCTCTAATCACGACGTTAATCTCTAAAAGTTAATTTTCTTCCGTAATAGAGATAACTTCTTAATCAACCCATTCACGGTGAACGGCCATTTTTCCTAGACGACGCCAAAAAAAAAAAAAAAAAAAAAAAAACTTAAATTCCTCTTTACCAACATTCGCGATTAATTAACGCATCAAAGCACCTTAATGCAGTCATCCGTCAGCTCAAGCAACCTACATTCCTACCGTCTAATTTTTCAGCGGATGCAGCCGTTCCGAGGATATAATAGGACGTCCGTAACGAAAGGAAAAGACAGCAGCCAATACCATTATCGGGTCGCGGGAGGAAAAAAAATGTTCCTCGCCGCTGTTCCCCGGGGAAAGTTGGGAATAACGCGCTTTAAGTTGATTAAATAACAGGCGAGGCAGACGCATAAGTACGCGTCTTGCCATACGGGGCTCATTCCACTTAATGCATCGAGGATGTACTTTCCACGTTATTTAATCAAGGCGGCAGCCCGGTTTTTCTTATTTACTTTTAATTCCGCGTTGCTTTGCTTTACTTTCCTCGTGTATTCAATTGTGGATGCAAATCCGGAAATCCCGTATTGTCGTGAAAGGATTGAGAGTCATAGAGTTATACGGTATGCCAGTTTCCTGCGCGCTTGATTTGCGTTATTTTTAGAAAGGAAAAGTGGGAAAATTCTTGTATTGTTTTTAATAAAAAAAAGTCAGAATTTCAATTCGCTAAGAAATTATTGCGAGAGGTTTTTGTTAAATTTTTTGAAAAATATAATTTCCTGTTACTAAGAAGCTTCTTTTTATAGTTCAAAAACATCTAAAAATATATTTTACGCTACTAATATTATTGACGTATAACGTCGACAGCAAAAGATTGAAGGGAGACATTGTGCAGTACAAACAGTCCATAAATCGCAAAAAAAAAACCAATTAATAAACTATAAAAGAAAGTAGCTCAGCAATAACAGAACGTCAACCCAAATAAAAAAAACCTCGTTAGCAAGAGACGCAAGCCGGAATCGAACAAACGACAGATATGGCCCACTGATTAATCGCATTTTTCACCAAAGACAGTGACGAACCGTTAAAGCAGCGGCTTCACGTCCAATTTCACCGCAAAGGAAGAATCTCTCGCGGCGCGGAACAGCTCGTGCATTACGAGCGGACAATGATATTTGTTTTAGTTGCCCGTCTTGGACGGCCGCCGGAAACGAAAAACCGGCCGCAGCGGCGGCCAAAGGACTCGACCCCGATTCGCCGACAAATCGCCGCCCGATAAAATGGAGCGAATTCAAAATGCCGCAGTCAATTTCTCTCTTTCTACACTGTTAAAAAAAAACTTAAATTTAATGCATAATTCAGTTACAAGTGTAACTGAAATTTCAATATTTTGTATAT